>JAPSGF010000022.1:4822540-4854898 GCA_035772895.1 Perdix hodgsoniae
AGCTATGGGTGCTCTGCTTCTCTGAAAGTCAGGCCATAAGTTCAAAGTATAATGATAGCTGCAGAATGGTGCCATGCTAAGTGGAGTAGTAGCTGCTAAATGAGAGCTGTTATAGTTGACGAGGTCAATGTAATTTTACTGCTGTGCTGCTAGGCTGAGAACACTCACACTTAGATGCTTGCAGTGTTTCCTAGGAGTTAAAAACGGATTTTACAGCCTTCCTTTACCTTGTCATTTCAGATCACCATTACTGAGCAGCCTTCTCTCCTACGGATGGGGGAGGAACTAGTGGGAAGGAGGCAGGCTCCTGAGCCTGTTACTGGTGTTTCATTCAAAATAAATAACCTACTTAAGGGAAGACAACAGTATTACCAAAGGTAAACATACCAGGAGTCTCAACTCATGCTGACACAGCACAAAACACAAGTCACATATCTACCAATGAACTATTTAATGCTATTTACAGAAACCCTGGGTTTGGGATTTATTTATTTTTTTTAAATTTATTTATTTTTTGCTTGGGTTTTGGGGGTTCTTGGATTTGTTTGTTTGTTGGTTGGTTTCTTAGTATTTTGGTATTTGGTCACTATTTGTTCCCTTCCCAAGGAAAGCTTTGCTTTCAGCTGTCAACCATTACGTATTTTGACGTAAACCACACTGTCCACGAACTAAGTTTCCAAAGCAGTTTCTGGCATTTAACCACAGCTCCCAGTGCTTTCACCCCAGCACTACTATTACCACCACACAGCAACCAAGTGCTTAAAAAGCAGAGAGGAAAAGGTGCAGTTCCTTGTGACAGAAAGATGGAATTCTGACATTGGTAAAAAGGCTTTACGCTACCCAAATTGTTCTGCTAAACTACTACAGCATAAGCATGGAATTCAGGTGCCTCTCCTGTGTTTGAAGGACAGACTCTCCACAGCAGCTACTTGCAGCTAGCTGTGATGGGCTGACTCGTATAACGAAGCAATGCGACAAGCAAGAACCTGGAGGAGTCAAGCTGGCTGTTGTGAGGTTTCCAACACAAACATTTCAGTGCCCTGCCAGCTGCACTGCCTGCACTGCCATGAGCACAGCCCAGCCCCTGCATCCCCACCTACCTTCCCAGCTAACTTAACGCTCCACAACCCTTCTCCCAGCTTTCTTCTCAGCAATATTCAGGCTTAACACCAAGCTAATTAACACCAGCCAGAATAACCTGCTGTTTCTAGGCAGAAAAGCCCCAGGAATACCCAACACCACCGATTCTGAAGACGTATAAATTGGTTACAGGGACAATCGTTGTCGAAATCCGCTTTTAAATTTCTTGAAAGCCAGGGGGAATTTTGAATGTAAGTCGACGTGCCAAACTCCTGTCACTCTTGATGGGGTTGGGAATCTCGCCAAGGAACGTTTCACACCAGATAAAACAGTTTCCTGGTTCCAGCTCTCCATTTAAATGAAAAAAGCCTCTGACACTACAAGACATCCTTTCTGTGTTCAGCGTTCAGTGGAAACTGACCCCAAAGCTACACGAAATCTACAGCATCACCCACCCCACCTCTTATGGGAGCCCAGCAAACCACGGCTGATTTCAGCTGGGCCAGGATTCAGCTTTTCCATCACAACCATCCCTTCTGTGCTCAAAGCCGAGGAGCAGAAAACACCACAGACCAGCACAGCTGACTTCAGTCACACCTGAGATACACAGGGCAAACCTTCCCACTAAGTCCCAAGGCAACAAACAGACGGACCTTAAATATCCAAACAAGGCGCTCCGGCCATAGCAGAGACCTCCACACCACAGCAAGTTCAGCTGAGTTCCCAGGGGAAAGAAAAACTCCGTGCATAGAATTGAGCTGTCTCTGCCAGCTGACAGAAGTTCACATCCAGCCAGTCAAGTGCAGCAGTTGTGATTCAGTTGTACAGTAGCATTTGTACTGACAGACAAGACAATCTTTCTTACAACTGTCTGCAGCTTTTTTGGCTTGAAGAATCTTGATGCTCTTATAAATTGAAACTTCCCATCACGTTCAAAATGTCTATATATTTTTACAGGACACAAGGCATTTGTATGGCATCTGTTACAAAATATACATTTCCACAGCCTAGAAGGTGCATTTCAAGTCTTAATATATTAAAGTCCAATTTATTCAGGCTCCTGAAAGAACTCTTTCCAGCAATCTGTCTCAGCAATACAAGACCTGGGGTGCCAAGGACTGGGTTCTCATTCTCTGCCTTTCAGCATCTGCACAAAAAGAAAAGTTACCTTAACCTGAAACTGATACAAACTGAAAGAGCTGAAACCTGAACTACTCTACAAACGTAATTCTAAGCCCATCTACCTGACATGATTAATCCATAAAGCAGGGATCATCAGGAGCTGCAGACAGGAACTTCTATGGGTCTGCTGAGAGCTTTGCCCCATCCCTGGAGGCATTCAGTGCCAGGCTGGACGTGGCCCTGGACAGCCTGGTGACCCTGCACATAGCAGAGGATTGAAACCAGATGATCTTTGAGGTCCTTTTCAACCCAGGCCATTCTATGATCCCGTGATGATTCGCACATCCTCTTTGCAGTTGGGACCCCTCCCAGAGCATGAAGCTGAGCCCACGAAATCCACCAAGACCACCACAGTGCTGTGGGACACAGCAATGTCCTGCCACAGGACCCCAGGCTGCAAGCACACACACTTTCTCCTTCTCCAAGCTCACAATGCCAGGAGCTCCATCCAATACAGACAACATCACTCAGGCACATCCACAGCATCCCCGCTGCAATCAGTGCAACAGCAGGAAAAGGCAAATCACCCCCCACACAGAGGATGCGATATGAAAAACTTCACCATGACACCAGTTTGGAAGAGATTCACCAGCCTGTCTCAGCAGCAGCTCTTTACAAGGAGGGGGACAAGAGCCGACTGAGAATGCCTTTTGTTGGCAGGTCAAGTGGGCAGGCACTGCAGGATGAGTGCAGCGTCATGCAAAGCAGCGCAGCCGCCTGGGAAGGCAACAAACAAAGCAGGCAGCCTCGGTGAGCTGCTGGTTTATCGCACTGGGACACAGGGCTCACTGCACTCCACGCCTCGCCGTCCCAGCAACGCGACTGTAGAAACTACAGCGTGCACTTCGCTCCTCAGAAACCACAGCCCGCACTTATTTGGCTTTTAAATAGGAAACACCAGGCTAGGGAAGTAAGAAATAGTTATTTTATTTCACCCTTGTAAATCTGAGCAGAGCTCGCACAGCCTGCCTGAACAACAGCAGCCAACCCACGTGGGGCTGCACCCCGGGATGCAACCACTGCAGCACAGCCCTTCCCCACGGGGAAATAGAAAGTGCTTTCCATTCTCAGCAGCGTTGAACCAACACTGCACAGCCGACCCAAACTTGTAACATCTCTCAAGGTTTTGGACTTGCATCGTAATGCTGCTCGCCTCCAATGGGGCTTAGTGCTATTTGCAGCAGCGGGGAGTGAAAGCTGCAAACTGTACCGGCAGCACAACGCGCACACTGCAAGTCTCGTTACAAGAGCAAGGCCTCCATTTGGTGCATCTGATTTCAGCAAAGCAGTTTTGGATTTAACGATGCAGAGCCGAGCTGATCGAGGAAGGGAAAACAAACCCCTGCCAGGAGATTCGCCGGGTGCTGCTGAAGAATGCGGGATTTCTGCCATCGGCTTCAGCAGGGAATTGCAGGATGGCCTCTTGCCGAGTGCTACGCCAGAAATCTTCACCCCTTTCCAATTCAATTGCTGCTTATTAGAAGAGCATTTCTTCAAGATGGAACTTTCTGTTTCAGAAGGTGTCAGAAAATAGGCATGTGTGCATTCTAAGTCAACTTCTTCAGCGCAGCACAAGTGAAGTACTTCTGAGTGCTACTGGTTTGGGCTTCACTTTCATTTTAGAGTAACACAAACACACTTGTTCTTAAAATATAGATAAATGAATGAGATGACTGCTACAGAATGGACATCAGTGATTACCGGATCAAACATTCACAACAGTGACCTGCCAGGCAGTATCACCTTCCACAAAACTATGCCTGAGAGTTGGCAGAAATACAGTCACTGTCATATTGCAAGGCTTGCTTCTCCAGATCAGATCTCATATGGATTACAAAGAGCAACCGTGCATGGAAATCACCCTCAGAAACCAAAGAGAATCTTCAGAGACCACAAGACATGAACAAAAGCACTACTGACATCAGTCAAAGAATCACAGAACGGCCTGGGTTGCAAAGGCCCACAGTGCTCACCCAGTTCCAACCCCCTGCTGTGTGCAGGTCACCAACCAGCAGCCCAGGCTGCCCAGAGCCACATCCAGCCTGGCCTTGAATGCCTGCAGGGATGGGGCATCCACAGCCTCCTTGGGCAGCCTGTGCCAGTGCCTCACCGCCCTCTGGGTGAAAAACTTCCTCCTAACATCTAACCTACACCCCCCCATCTTAGTTTAAAAGTCCCCAAGGAGCAGTACCCATGTCAATCAGTGCAATTCTTTTTCCTGTAAAACATTAATAAAGATAAAGCTGCAAAGATCAGAGATGTGGTCCCTGGATTATGCTCACTTCTCAGCGCACAGATTATCAGAGCAAAGTCAAGGCTCTCCTGCAGAAATGCCTTTAATGTGAGACAGGCTGTGCCACAAGCATCCACTTAAACCTACAGTTGGGCTCTCAACCATTTTTGCAGATGTGTCAATATGGGGAGAATGCCAGCTTGAACTGAACTCTAAGCCTGGCAGACCTGGTCTGGTTATTTGAATTACTGCGCAGCTACAGTGAGAGACAGCAGAAACGACCTCCACACGGAAAGAATGTATGAAATAAGGAGGGCAGCCAAATTCTGCCACGTAAGGAAATCACAGGTTTGTAAGAAGATTCGAGGATGGGAGTTATTTCAATACATTCAGTCAAATGTCAAGGCCCTGTCAGCATTTGGGCACGTTCCTAGTGGCAGATACAGCCCCAAGATGAGGAGCATGAAGCTGTCCATGCAGCTCCTGCACAACAGAGCACAGCAGGCTGTGACTGCTGCTGGCCTTCTGCTGGGCAAGTGCTTATGTAAAGCCTCCAAGAGATGACAGGAGGCTTCCTTTGGTCTGATCCTTCCAACTGTCAGCCAGTTACCAGAAGAGCTCTTCCTAAAAAAATCACACATAAATGCTACCTACACCCACAGGTACGAGCATTTGGTTCTGATCACAGCCTATAAAGAAAACTGAGAGATCCATTTTGACTGGTAACACCAGACATACAATCAGCCCACAGCCGGTTCCAGACAGTCCCTAAAGACTGAAAAAACCCAGCCAGGCAAGTGTATGGGGCTGGACAGTACACAGCATGACCCTATACATATATAAATATATGAGTGCCGCTAAAGAAACCACTTCTTCAGCTCAGCTCTTCAAGGACTGCATTGTAGGTCCCAAGATCAAACGCTGCTGACAAGCCATGAGAGAAACCACTACCCAAGCAAAATCAAATGCAGCAAAGCGTTGCTTCGGAGGATGCACGCACAGCATTGCTGGAGCGTGGGGTTGGCAGACTGCAATGACCCAAGGATCCTTGCAGATGCTTTCCCTGCACCCCATCCGTGTGTGAGGACAGCAACGAGGACAGCCAGCAAAGAGCAGGGGCTGGAACACAATTCTAACGCTCTGAAGAGAATAAATAAATAAAGAGCAGCAAAAAAGAGAGAGGGAGCACGAGAACAAACATTTAATTCCCTTGTAAAACAGATGACTGCTTTGTAATTTACTAGCAGCTGCTGGCAACAAACACCACGCTCTCATATTCCTATTAACCAAGCTGCAGCTGATTTATTAAAGGCTCAGATACATCAAAACAAATGACTGTAACATCATTTATATTACTATTTACAGCTCTTTAATAGGGTTATACTAAGGGGCAATGCAGCACAAACTGGAATCTGGTTACGAGCCTGCCAGGCAGCAGCAGAGGATCTCTCCATCGCAGCAGGCTCCTGCACCCAACTCCTCTGCACCACTTCCAGCAGTTTCTGTGTGCCCACAAGGCACAGGTGTGCTGAACGAGGTGATGGCGAGGCAAACACATCTCCCCAGCCTGCACAGCCTGCTGCTAGCCAAAGCAATGCTGACTTAAAAAGCAAACAAAACAAACAAAACCAACTTTCTGCCCAGCAGTGGGACCTGACCGAGTACTGTTGCACCAGCAAGAGATCAATGTTATCACTGCCCTGCAGATCACAGCAGTCCTGCAGCTGAGGTGCCTGGGCTGCCTAATGCATCCCTCAAGCCAGAGATTCCCAAACCATGAGCTCAGGTGTCACCGCTGCAAATGCAGAACGATGCCATCTTCACCCCCCTCCTCTCAGCCAAAGGCAGGGCACAGGCTTCAGCAGCCCTGGACTGGCCAGAAGTCACGAGGTTCCATTCCCCAGTTCTGCCCACGCACCCACAAGAGACGTGCATCAGCTCTGCCATGAAACCTCAGCTCCAGTGGGCACAGAGGCAGACCCAGCAGCTCCAACCCCACCATCACCAGCTGGGGATGGCTCCGTGCACAGCACTGATACCCCAGGCAATGCCAGGCTATCTCATCTGAAGACCTTTTTCCAATTGACACGACACACTTAAAAGGATTTTTCAATTTAAAAAGGGAGCTCTGTATAAAGAACACAAACCCTTCCTCAGAGGTGTTGATGAAGGCCAATGGCTGCTTCCTTTGCTGCACGGATATCACAAGGAATTCCCAGCCCACCCCACGAATTTTGAACCAATGTGTTCAAGCCCCTGGTTTTCTCTAACCCATAAAGCCTCCAGATAGTCAAATATTATGCTTCTGCTTTTTAAATATTTCCATTTAAATGTAGATTTTGACCTTCTTGCCAATGAAATATTAATAAGAGAATAAAATATATATTACTCTTCTACTGAGGGAGAGGTCTCTCTAACTCTGTCATGTTTCCTATCCTTCTTTTTTTCTTTCTTTTTTTTTTTTTTTTTTAAAGAGACTTTATTGCTGGTTCCCATTTTTTAGGCTGTGGCAGCAGAAAGCAGAGATCACTTTATTCTGGTGATCCCTTTATTCTGAACATCCCAAGGGGAAACGGGGAAGAAATTTTCTTTCTTGAGATCAATGGAAAGTAAACAAGGACACCAAAGGAGCTGTATCGTTTCCAGCAAGATGCAAAAGAAGGCTAATTTAATTTGAAGCAACTGTGTTCCTGCACAGAAAGGCAGTATAAAGATTAACTGAGACCTCCGTTTCTTTATATAACTGCAGCCCATTAAGTGGAATAGGGAATAAAACTCACAAATTGCCCTGCTTATCCATCTTTATCTCCGTCATTATTCAAAGATGAATGCCCCCTTCCCTCCCCACAACGTTATTTATCTTCCTCACTCCTCCTTTCTCGTTAAAAGAAGGGAAAAACAACAATACACATCACAGTGCTGCAGCACAAATGCAGCGCTGCTTAGAAGGGATTAATTCTGCTCCTGCTGATCTAAATGAGAGCCAGGTTGGACCCCAAGGATGCTCTACAGTCCTAATTAGAGCTGCATCAAGATAAATGCTTCATCAATGCAGAATAAAACTCTCTCTTAGAGACCACAATAGGATGCACTCTAAAAACGTTAAGTGTTAAATATCACTGGTATCCAACACGACATCCTCAAGTCCCTGGTGCTCTTCTGGACACTTTTTGAGCTCTGTGGTTGGGAGGGGACAAAATTCTTCACGCAAAGACACAGACCAGCTGAAAAAGCCTAAACTGGGATAGACTGAGAGCTTGGGAACCTGCAATGCCAGATGAGAAATATGGGGTGTGATGGAGGGGGCCCAGAAAACTGGTGAGCAGCTTTTTAGAGCTTTAGCTGTGAGTTCTTTATGATGCCACGATTCTCATGCCTCTCCAATCTAACCCACAGGAAACACTGATCTGCCTTCTCAAGCACATTGCCATAATCATTTGGCTAAACTACAGCCCTCTGCCACCTGCCCAGGTGGCTGCTCTCACCACCTCCAAAGCAGAGTGCAAGTTATGGGGTAGGATTCTAAAAGTCAAATATGAGAGTTAAATGCCCAATTCCATCAAGAATTCAGCAGGGGGTACCTAATTCCCTTAAGCTCTCTTCAAATACTATCTGCCCTTTTCTTAATTTTTATTTATTTATTTATTTTTTAAGATCCTAGCAAAGAAAGGTCAACCTAATTTGTCACAACAGCAAGTGAACGCCAAAGATCAGCACATGCTGACAGCCTGTCTGCGAGGTTCCATTATAGAGCTGTTTACAGCATCTATTTCTCATGTTGTTGCTGCTGTTTTCAGGGTCAAGGAACCGAGATCCCATTTCAGTAGCAGAGATCACTGGCCGGAGAACAAAGTACTTGGATTTTACCTCCTCCCTTGAAAGCTCCTTGACTTGTGCCAGTGACTGCTGAGATGTTTCTGAATAATCTCACGGTCACTTAAACTTATACTAACATGGGGGTAACTCCAAGCCTAAGGAGCAGCCCCAGCACTGCTAACTAGCATCAATAAAACTGGAAATTCAAATTCAGTGTTAATTCACAATATCCTATCAGCCAATCAGGTCAAGTTAATTCATTTGAAGTTTGCCTCCTTTGGAGCATGAAGTTCTTCTGAAGGAGAAATGCTTAAAAGCGGTGATAATTTCTCATGTATTCTTTCTTCACAGCTTTCTTTTCTTTTTCTTATTCTTTTTAATACTCTACAGTTCTCACAGAGTGGCCTAAAGCTCTGCACCATCACTAACACAAACAAGCACTCAATTCAACACATCACCACCCAAAAAAAGGAAAGCCCCATGGGATGTGGCATTCAATGGATGCTCTCAACAGCAGGCTCACAACAGGGGGCACACTCAGGGCTGTCCCCAAAACCAGCAGGTACACATATGCCTACCACCCTCAGCACCCACAGAGCAAACCCCAAGAAGAATTGCCCCGGGAAATGCCTCTGCCTGACCTCCAGCCTTCAACACAGCAGAAGGAACGGAGAAGCAGCTATAGAAGGATTGCTGCTGAATGATCACAATTCAAAGGGGACAACCGAGTCAAAGCAAGCAAGCAGTGCAAACTGGATGGCCAAGAGCCAAGCCTCAGAGGTGAAAGACTCTGAACGGAGACCTACAGCCCCAGGTTGAGCTGACAACAGGATTTCTCTTCCAGCAGCAGGAGAAAAGGAACCTTTTTGGTCAAGAGTATCACATCCTCTGAGTGCCTCAAAAGACTGCCAGGAAGGTCAAGAGATTTTATTCTTCATCTCCTAGCTATGTGCTAAAAGACTGTGCCATACCCCCATTTTATTTCCTATTGCCTTTATCAGCTGGTGGTAATATTTATGTAATATGCAGGTAACATGATTGCACATTCGTATTTATGTCCAAATCACATTGCTTACATACTGAAGCAAACCACATTTGTATTTTCACCCGACCCGTTCAGCTGATAAAAACTGGAAGAAGATAGAAAAGTTTCTCAGCTCTGAAGGAAATTAAGGGTGCAGTTTACTCCAAGAAAGCACTGTGACAACCATAGGATCATTTAGAGAATGATGTCAATGTTGCCTGTTCGGAGAACACAAAGAATTTTACAACCCATGATGCTTCTGCTGCCCCTCTGCGTGGCTGAGAGCTCCAGCTGCATCCCTCCCACGGTGTTTCTTTCTATTACGAAAGGCAAAAAATAGCAAACAGAAATAATTAAGAACTCGTCTTTAAAAGACTTCCAGGCTAAGAAAGGAAATATAACTTCCAGGAAAACATAAGCAACCCCTCAGAGTCAGAAGGCAGTCAGACAGACACTTCTGTGAGTAATAGCTTATTCCTGCCCGCAAGCACACGATGCTGTGGCACCAACAAGCTGCCTTGAAGGCCTCTTGCACCACTATGGACACAGACAAGAGCTCTGGTGGCCAGGGACCGGCCTGCTCCCCCCGATGCACTCAGCAGCCATGACCCCAGTGAGCCCATCTCAGTGGGCTCGCAGGGGCCCTGGGTGCTTCCCATGCTTTGCTTTCTTCATTCTGATGGCCTGCGAGGGAAGAAAACTCCCAACCAAACTGACCTCAGTGTCTTCAGCAATATCCTTTACAGAATTTCAAAGAGCTGCTGGCAGTTGCTAAAGCTGGGGATGTTTAATTTGGACATCTGTCCACCCAGGCTGCAATGACCAACTCACTTTACATCACCGGCCAGCAATCAAATAATAATTACTCCGGGTTACTACAGACTGGAGCTGCACTCAAGTGAATGATTTCAGAGCACTGGAATCCATTACCAATAACCCAAACCATCTGGGTTCTCGTCTCTGTTACAAAGAAAGCAGCAACAACTCCAAACACTAATTCAGACGCTAAGTACTAGCTGGATCCCCACTCCTTGGGAGCAGTGGCATGTGTTTGGATATAATTACATCAAGATGGAAGCTACACGGACATCCTACAGAGAGCGGTTCTGAGTCGACGCTCTGTACCACATTTCACTCTCCAGGGTTAAATGGAAAAGCTTTGTATTAAATAAAAAGCTCCATTTAACATTATTTCCTTTGCAAAGGCAAGCTGGATAACGCCAGTGGAAAAGTGTGGATTTTGCAAATGTAGCATGCAGGCCTCCCAGCCAAAGGGAAGGCAGCTGATGAGCAGGAACTGCCATTCCTGCAACGAGTGAGTGAGGCTGTGCAACAAATTGGTACATCCAAATAAACAAATCCACGAATCCCCTCCATTTGCCTTTATGAAACAAATGAGTCAGTGCTGACTAATCGTATTACAATACCGGGAAGCTTGTAATAGGCTTACAAAGCGTGTGTTTACAGGCTCATTATTGCTCAGTGCTTGCTGAGATAATAAGGGAGCTATAGGAAGAACACACAGAGAGAAAATCTTATCAGATATGTTTTAGAACTGAAATAATTTTCAATTTCAGACTGATTTCAGAGTGGGTATGAGGGAGTTAGATTGAAGGGACTGAAAAGGAGTGGTGCTGCCTACACATCTCCTTCCAAGCCCCATCTAACCTAAGGGTTCTGAACAGGACAGCAAAACAGATTCTCCCCAGTGCTCCATAGGAACTGGGGCTAACGTAATGAGAAACCAGTGCTTCTGGAGAATCACTGGTTTTCTTCACTTCACTGAAGAAAAATGCAAAAAGGGGAAATTTCTTTGCTAGACAGCAGAAAGGACCCATCTATCCTGTGGCAGAGCAGTTTCTCCCCATCACAGCCAGCTCAGCCCTGGCAGCCCATTAATGGGATGGGTCTCTGCTGTCAGAGAGAGACCTAAGGCTTCTCTAGAAGAAGCTGCAGCCACGTATCTGCAGCCATGTACCTGTACTCCCCAGCTGCATGCTGAATTTGAAGTTCAGCACAGAGGCTGGGGAAGCTCCATCCTTGGAGATACAGGGTCTCGGTCAGACAAGGCTGCGCACAGCCCTGCACACAGTATGAGATGAACTCCAGAGCTGTGCTCCAGCTGAAGCAGCATCACGATTCCGTGGACTGGCTGTCCCTTGTACTTCAGAGCACGTGCTTCAAAATTAACAACATTCATCAGCTGCTGTTCCTCTTAGATGAAGACTTCACGACAAGGGAGCTTTGAAGAGGGACTGGGAAGCAGATTCTGCCTTCCTGGCAGCCAGACACGCATCCTTCATAAGGACCGAGTCTCCCAATGCCGCCACTGCAGCACCCTTACAATGCTTTGCTCTGTTTACGGCTTCCACTTCAACCCTCTGTGGCAACCCTGGCTCTGGCAGGAGCATCCTTGGCTGTCTAAACACATCCACGGGACTGCTCGGGGCTGGCAAGCTTCCTATTCCTTCTACATAACCGAGGCAAGGCTTTGCCTAAAGCTCCAGGAGCTCTGCCTCGAAACCTTCTGATTATGCAGCTGGGAAAGCCTTCTCCTTCTGAAATCATCAAATTAAAAAAAAAAAAAAAGAGAGCAAGAGAGAGCAAGAACAGGAGCAGGGAGGATGGGAGAGGGAATATCTATGGCCTTCTGCACCCAATTCTGTCACTCTGACATTTCTTTCAAATACAATTATTTAAAGCCTCCTGATGGCAAAGCCGAGGAAATGGACTAATGGTAGCTTGTTCGGTACCTCTCCATCAGGCAGTTCAATAAATCCTGGCAGCGCTGTGATTTGTGTTAGGAGAATGAGCTTTTCAAGAGCAGAACTATCACTTTACACCGTCAATAATCTCACTGTCAAAAAACCCCCGAGTAACCTGACCAACACTTCAGAAGCTTAATTTATAGATGTGCTATTTGCCTTCAAGGTATTTTATGCAGCTAAATAATGGAAATGAATATTATCCCAAACTACTCCGCAGCTTTCACAAGTGGAGTCCAAGAACATGCAGGAGGACAAATTTTCTATTAGCTCAGGGCTAAATTCTTCCCTCTGTGACACCTGCTTGATAGCATCTACCTCTAGCAGAACTGCTTCAAGTTATGCTCTGGGAACTAAAAGCAGAGTCAAGCCTTCATTCTTCCAGAGGAGGACGAGCACTTACACAAAGCAGAGCACAGAGAAATGCTCTGGGGTCTTCACCTTAGCGCAGACCACTTGTCCACAGACTGCAGAAGGGAGCTCTGAGCACTGCTCCTCTCACCCTGTAAGCTATGGTGGGATGGAGCAGGCTGAAATGTTGCTCCAGTTGTCATGACTGGGATACTTGTGACCATACAGCCACCGCAGGGATCAGCACTGATTGATAAAGGGATTACCTAAAATGACCCAGGGCTCTACTGTTGATTTTCAATTTTAGGGACATATACATACAATCATTCAACCAAATTAGAGAAGCAGACCTTATTTGCCCTGACAGGCTGGTGGATGGGCCTTTCTGTCCACCGTAATTCAGTGCTATTCAACGGAATAGGCTGGATTTCATCTTGTCCTGGCTCTTAATGCTGATCAGACATGAATTAATTCCTTTAATGGAAAAGTATGTGTGCTACTTCAACAAAGAATAGCAGGGAGAGACTCTGGGCAGGCACCAAGCATGACACTGCCATTGGACGCCCACACCTGGGCCCTCCAACCCACAAACGATGAGCATCAGCACACTCTGGAGCAGGGCAAGCTCATTCCACATGGAGCCAGCAGCAGCACGAGGGGGCTTGGGCACGATTTTGGTTTAAACAGGTCAGAGAGAAAACTTAAAAGTGGGTTTTGCCTTTACAGCAGGGCTTGTGCCCTTGCTCTGACAGAAGAGAACTGAACTGCTCTTCATTCAGGTTAATCATCAGTTAAGTTTATACAACAGCATTTCCTTGACTAGTAAGTCACGCACCAACAAATCAAGGTAATTATCCAAAGGTCAATACAGCAACATCATCTCTTTTTGCACTTCCCTACAACTCAGATGCTGACTCCCTACGCAGCCGCATCCAACCCTTCTGACAAGGATGGCAAAGCCAGTCCATGTCTGGAGCTCTCTACCCTCCTATGAATGAAAAATCCCTGGCACTGCCCAGATACAGAAGGCTGAACTGTGCTCAGACTCAGTGTTTTCTTAAGTTCCCAAATACCAAACAAAGGGAAAAGTGTTTTAAACAATTGCAAACGTATTTGTCGTGCCAGACCAAAGCAGCTTGGGCTCTGCTACCTCTTCTTCACAATTCCCTATAATCAAACCAGTTTGCTAGACTGTGCCAAAGGCACGGAATAAATTAAACCTCAACTTACTAACCACGCAAGCACATGGAACCTCTCCTGAACAGAACAAGAGCAGCTCAGCTGCATAACACAGATCCTATGTGGATTGCCAGCAGCTAATAAAACAACTCAATTGGTAGCATTCCATTTCCCCCCCCCCTTCTTTTAGTAACAAAAAAACTCAATCTTTTCTACATAGCTCCACATTGCAGCCTAGCAACAACAGCGAGAAGCAAAGCTGCCTGGTTCTTAGTGCAGCCTACCAGCCACAGGCTGACCAGCTCACCCACCCTCAGTGCCACTCGGTGACTGCACTGCCAGACCCCTAATGAGAGCCGCTCTGACTGAGCTCGGCACTGCAGAGATGCTGACTTTGGGCACTGGGAAGAAGCAAGTGCACAACCCACCTCACTGCTCAGACAGCGGGGGGGGGGGGGGTATTTCTGCCCCCTGACCTCATTAGATCATGCTAGTGTTAACAGCTCAGATTCTGCCCAGATCCGGGCTGCGTAAGGCAGAAGGATCACCCGGCGTTTGCCTCAGAATCTCCTTCTTAGTACACAAACTGCTGCAGATTCCAGTCACAGCCATGCAGCAAGGAGAGCTCTTCACTAAGCCTCAGCTGCACAAAGATCTCTGTGGGAATACTGACAACCGTCTTACTCTACATGCTTAAACCTAGCACCAAAAAAATAGTCAAGCAAGCTTTCTTCTGCCCTTTCTGTCCTCACTCCTTAATAAGTTAGAAAAGCAACTCATGACAAGTCTATGAGCATCGCAGGTCAGGAGAAACATTTAGTGTGCTCGGGCTCTGGTATCCCCCCTGCGGCTGGGAAGGGCTCCTGGAAGGACTCTGTCTCACCGCCCCATGTGGCAGCAGCAGCTCAGTTGGGAGATGCCCAGCTCCCCTGTGCCCCACTCTGTCTCTGAGCTCTGTGCTTTGCCATCCATCCCACAGTAAGGCGGGTCTGTGTGCCTACATGTGGCACCACGCTGTATTTCATGTTGAATTGAAAGCTTGGGGTTTTCCCTGCCCCTCACCCTAGGAGAAGATGCCCAAGGGCAGGGGTTGCCTTGGGCTGATGGACAGACCAAACCCCGCCTACAGAGGCTGAAGCACAAAGCAGCATCCTTGTTTGCAGGTGCGTACAGCCTCTCTGGCACGCAAGTGAACCAGCTGATGGAAAACCTGCAAACACAGCTGAAAGCTCGATGCATCAGTGTTCAGGAGTGATAAGAGATGGCATATAGGTGGGTTCGCATATAAAAACTGTTTTCAGAAGCAGCCCTAACATGAAGTTTTCCTTTCCTCCCTACTAGGACAGTGATGGGGGGACTCCTCAAACCTACAGGAAAACAGCCTGGGATGTGCTGTCACCCTGCTGGTACATCACAGCCACACCACAGCCCCTGCAGGCACACAGCCAAGCCCCAACCTCTCACTGCTTCTTGGCTCTTATTGCCTTGCTCTCTTATCACTTCACTTTCTATTACTGTACCTCATCTCTTTTCCCACTGCTGTGCACATTACTCTGTCCTTTTATGAGCAGCAGCAACATTCAATACTCTCATATCCAGAAAACCATCGCAGACACACACAAATGCAAACACGCATGGAGTTTACACACCAGTGCAATACAGTTTGTGGAACTTGGTAGCTGCTAATTGCTCCTGCCATAACACCTACATTTTCTGCTGTTTCTCCTGCTCAATCAATATTCATTTAAACTCTCAGTCAGGGGACGCACATGCTGCCTCCCAAACTGGGACACTTCTCACATGGGTCCTTCAAACAGAAGAAGCAGTCAGTAACACAGCACTGCCTGCTTGGTAGCCAGAGACCTTAAATCCGACAGTAAGGCAACAGGAGCGTCTGATTACACAAAGATATCTGAAAGCACATTGCTATGAGCAGCAGTCTGTGCTCAGACCCCCCCAGCAGCCACTATTCCCACAGCCGTGGGTCCTGCGGGTGATGCTGACACCCAAAGCTGCCCAGAGGATTGGACACAAATGGGAGCCAACAAAGCCAGTGAGGGAGACACAAAGGAAGAAATCCCGTGCTCTCCCCCCATGATACATAAATACAGTGAATTTACAAAGTACAGCTTCCCACATGGAATGGCCTTGAATTAAGGAAGATTCATTGCACCACCAGCTGATGAAACCTAAGGACCTCCATCCTCTGCAGTAGTCTCCCAAATTTTTTTTTGCAAAAGAGCATGAGAACACCACTAGAAGAATCATTTTTTGATTCAAAGGATTCTTGATTTACATTATCAACCTCTGATTTAAAACGTATCAATGGCAGACAAGCTTTAACCTGGTATTTACATGCATCCCGGAATATAAAATTTGAGCCAAGTGCTTCAGCCTTTGGCAATTACTTTAAAGTCTTTATTTCCAGCGCAAGTGGATTCAAACCCTACACCCAGTTAGGTCACATCCAAGCTTAGTTCAGCCCACTCTCATCAGAAGAGATTGCCTTCCATCTCCCTGCTGGAGAGGCGTGTGCTGGCCCAGGTTCACGTGCTGCACCACAGCTCTGTAATTTACTTCAGCTTCAACCCAACCTTAAATCCGGAGAGCCAACATCCAGATTTTCACAACGGACATTTTACAGAAATTGAATTCAGGCTAGATCTTGAAGTGGTTATGTTTAACGTTTGATCTTAAAAGAGTAAAGCTGATGTCATACTAGAATCAGCATTAGGTTTAACGCTGCTTGGTAGCCTGCAAATAGAAACAAACAGGGAGCAGCAAAACCTACACGTGCTGGGTTAAAGGAAAACAGCCCCATTCCTTCTTGCTGCTCTAACACAAATGAAGCCACTTCAGAATTTTCATTCCATGAATAATATTCTTCATGGCCAAGTCAGCGTGTGAGTTAGGATTCTGCAAATGAATGTAGTCATGAAGCATCACGGAAATGTGTCTTCATTTAGGAAGTGCTACAGGCCAAACCGAGGGGCCCTGGGTTATAGAGAAAAATGAGATGTGGTTTCTTTTCTGCGTGGAGCTTTTACCTATGGAGACTTGAGCCGTGGCTGCTGAGCACTTTTAAATCACCATTTGCAGTGCAGTGAGTGGAGCAGGGAGAGGTGCCTGCAGCACGCACAGCCCATCCCTGTGCTGCAGCCCAGGGAAGGCTGAGTTTCCCAACCAGCACCAATGGCATTCAATACGTCCTTCAGGGCAATGACTGTTGTTGTTTGATTCTGCTATTTTAGGAGGTAACCCTTAAGATTTGCATCTCATTTCCCAGAACACCCCAGGGCTTTTCCAGCAGTTGGAATCTTAGAGGATAAACATCGTTCCTGATTGTAAATGTGTTATTAAACATCACTGCTCTTCTCCTCCATTAAAGTTTTTAAAGCAGCAGCAAAGAACTCTGCAAGAAAGAATCTTGTTGACGGCACACAGGGAATCACCCACCAGGGAGAACAGGAGCAGCTCACCTTTACCCTCCAGATGCAAGAAAGCCTTCTCTAAGCCGGGAGTCCTGCCATATCACTTAACAGAGTTTTGCCTTCTAAATAACTGCTGCCATAGGAACCCCTCCAGCTACCAAACCCACAGCCACCACTAAGTAATTTGAGAAAACTGTCTCCATTATGGAGCCTATTACAATAGTTCCAAGAAACCTCATCAAAGCAGGGCTCTGTTCCTGCAAATCCTATAGCTACAAAAATAAAAGCAGACCACAACAACCAAACATTGAAAAGTCACAGGGGGTAACTGCAGTAAATGGAAGAGAAAGGTAAGGAGGAGATTCAATCCTGAACAAGAGTGTGTTCATCAGTTTTAAAAGTCTACTAAACAGCTTCTTACATCCAATGCACAGCCCAGCTCAGACCCTGCAGGCCCAGTGCCCCAGCTAGGGGCGCTCTGTGCCCCCTGGAAGCTCCTCCTGCCTCCAGTGCCTCACTGCATCCTTAACAGCCAGGGACCTGATGGTTCCAAAGCAGGAACAGAATCCTGAATGCTGGAACTACCAGTCATCTTCCTGCACTAAAGCAAATCAGAGGGAGTTAATTAAGCATGCATACTGCTCCACCGTAGTTCATTAATTGTATTAAGAAAGTAACACCAATGCACATAAAGCGCAGTAGCAGTTATGCAATCCCAACAAAGCATCCAGGCACGAATGCAGTCCTGCCCTGGTGCATGACCGCAGGAGCTAGAAGAGACTTTCTGAGGAAGGGAGTGATGAAGTACACACACCCCACCACTTTCAAAGGAGGAACACAGCTCCTCCTGTGGCTCAGGGACCTTCTGCAGACACAAAGCTCTTTTCATGGATGCTTTCAATCTCGACTAAGAGCACTACTCACACACAGTCTATTTTGCAACGCTTTGCCAATACTATACACTCCATGTTTATATTTCATGAATATTTACACTTACACCATACATACAGACATATATACAAAAAAATACACATTTAGAATGTACCACACACAAAATCTCAGGCTGAGGAATGCATTCATCTGTCTATGTAGCGTTAAGATAATTCCCCACAGAAACCCAGCTGGGCTGGGGGTAGGTGGAAAAGAACGTGCCATAGCAAACTGCACAAGTAGTGGTTAAACTGCTTGAGACCACTCTTGTGTTTTGAAGAGCCTCAGCTCAAGTGTTTTCACTAAGCTTTCCATGTCTAACAGCTTCGTGGCATGGGAATCAGTAATGCTTCTTCAGTATACTCTTAAAAAAGTTAAACATCTATAAAGCAAGGCTACCATACAGCAGATGGTCTAACCTCTTCAACGTCAAAATCCTTCTGTGTCAGGCAGCCCAATTAAAGTGACATTTTCTAGCATCACGCCTCTCTCTGCTGCACCCTTCCTCCCACTTCAGCCTGAATGTCCCAAGAGGGAATTGCTCAGCTCACAATGACACCAGTTTACTGTAGTTCTTCCTCCCCCATCTGGGAGAATCCACAATGATGGTTAATCTAACTCCTGGGCCTCAAGGAGGAAAACTGTTTAAAAAGAGAAGACCTTAGAGAAAACATGGAAACCCTCAGCTAACTAGCACAGCCCCAGATCTCCTGATTGGGATAAACTTGTTTTATCCTCTCCAGCTGTAGCAAAGGTCTTTGTCAGTCACTTTGTCTTCCCAAAAAAATAAAAAGCAAACATGGCTAATAAACAGCAGGAAGCAAAGGGGGAAAAAAAGCACCAGATTTTACTTTACTTTACTTATTCCAGTGGGTTGCTGTCACTCAAGTAGGATCTGGTTGGCCCTGTTTCAGAGGAACTGATCACAGTGCTTCTGTTCCCAATCTGCAGATGGGGAAATGGCAGTACAGAGTTCAATACCCTCACACAGAACTTTGCAGCAAACACTGCAGACTTGAAGTCAACGTCGTGACTCCTTCCTAAATGGGAACACCCACATAACTCAGCTCTGGGGCTCTTCCTGTAGGTGGAGGTTGATAGATTCAATAACACCATGACCTAAGATGGTCGGGCTGACTCTCAAGACTCCACGTACAAACCAGCACAGCCTCTTCCTACCCACCACACAACAGTTCCAGGAACTCAGCCACTGCTGAAGAGGAAGCTGCAGCCAAGAAAGGATTGCTGAAAAGAGTCAAATACTACCAAAAACATGGAATCCATCACAGAATATCCCATGTTGGAAGGGACCCATAAGGATCACTCAGACTCCTGGCTCTACACAGGACCACCCAAAAATCCAACCATCTGTTTGAGGGCATTGTCCAGATGCCTCTTGAACTGTGGCATCCTGGTGCCACGACCAATGCCCTGGGCAGCCAGCTCCATGCCCACCATCCTCCTGGTGGAGAACCTTCCCCCGATACCCCATGTTCAGAGATTGCAGACAGACACACACACCACCCACAGCTCTTTTGATGCTGCTGCAGAACACAGAAGCTGCTTTCTCCCCACTGCTGAGGAAACATTGCCAGTACAAGAATTGCTCTCATGACAGTTTCTCGTTCTACAGAGCTGCATGAGGTAGCAATGCTACAATTAAGGCAGATAATAAAAATGGCTGCTTGCTTAAAATTGGCTGCAACCTATACTCAAGCAAGGAAACTGATGGATAGAGTCCCTGCTACAAGTCAGTAATTTTAACTGGGGGTTGCAGCTGCCACTGAGATGAGCAGTGGTGACTTGTGGGTAGAGGTCAGTGCTCAGAGACACCAACAAGAATGCATTTCTCACAAATCAAATTTCACTCCCCATCTCCTCATCAATTTATTCCACTAGGAAAAAACATGAAGAATCTGCTCTAGATTGATCAGTCATCAGATCACAATTTGCAACTACAAGCTTTAATAGCATCTGTCGTTTGGTTTCCATGCATGCAAAATTGCTGTTAAATACACAGCGGCACTGAGTTAGCTGTGCATTTCTTAAGTGCTTTGGAAACTACAGGCTCCATTTGAGCACAAAGTTGTTCTTATTATTACTCTCTGTCGAAGCTGAAGCATTCATTAGATGTGTAGGATATGCTAACGGAGCAGTGACAGGTGATTGCTGCCTATCACAGAATGAAGACAGAGGATAACATTTTCTTTATCAAAGGGATTCAGTGGACCATAGCACCACGCAGTGTTGGGTACGACTGGGCACTTTTTGGTCACTTACAGAGCAGGAAAACAACACCTACTGCATCCTGAAATTCATTAACACAGAAAGCTGATTTCATTCAACGTTATATTCCTCAGTTTCATTTCCACATCTGCTAAGCAGCCAGAAAATGGAGTTTTAACACAAGGCTTTGAAAGTGCACTGAAGTCAGCCCACCTCCATGCCCCCCTTGCCCTCCGGCAGGTGAGCGGTGGCCAAATCCCATCCTAGGCTCAGCAGACAAGCATCCAACTGCAACTTAGTTCTGCAGGTTCAGTTTCATCTGAAAGCATTCACACCACATGAAGTTTTAAAACCTTCAGCTTCCACAGGAGGATCAAAAGAAACGCAGAAAGGGAATCGGGTCTCCACTGCCCTGCGTTCCTTTCGTGTAGACATGAGAGCTCCACCCATCTTTTACTGGGAAGCAGAAAAAAAAAGAAGTAGGCCGTATTTTAATCAGCGGGGTGCACGAGACAGATTTCATGGGGTGCATTTCTGACAGCTTTCTTTACTTCCATCTGCTTTTCTGAAATCTGCAAAACTGAGCCATAAGTCCCACAAGAACAGATTTCCCTTGGGAGATCCATCACCTCCAGCTAGGCCCCGAGCCACAGACACTGCAGGAACGGATCCCAGCGGGATTAACGTGGTCCCTTTCCTGCTGGAAAGCACAACTGCAGGTGCACGGGAAGGAGGGGAAAGTGGGGAGACGGGGGATGGAGACCAAACTTTTCCAGCCCTAACAAAAGAATGCAAGCTCCCGTGTTTGAAAGGGGCAGTGGCAGAAGACAGGAAGGCGTCTAATTGCATCCAGACTGTTTGGTCCTTCCCCATGGCTCCGTCTCACTGGCAGGTTTGACTGTCAGTACCCGCAGCGTTTCCGAGCCCAGCGCCAGCTAATTGTGGTCCTTATATACATACCCCCAGATCTAACTTGACACAATGCCGTATAATTGGCAGCTCAAGAGAACCGGGAGAGACGGGCATGGAATGCGAATTACCTCTCACACCTACAGCAGCAGATCCTCAGAGACAGAGGTTGAAGCCATTGGCAGGGAGCTCGCCCTGTGCCCACAGGTTTGCTCGATGCAGTGGCAGGTTTGCAGACAAAATGACGACTTAATTTCTCAGCGCTGCCAGTCTTAAATGTCCTAAAAACAAATACTGCCTGACAGGGAAAAGAAGGACAAAAACAAAAGCCGGGTTGGGGGCCAGGCACTGGAAACAGAGGCCTTGCAGCAGAGTTTAGACTGGAAGCTAAACAAGAATCACAAATTGCCACCCCGCCTCCTCCTGCTCACTGTCTACCTGTGTATTTCTGCTGGCTGTCAAATGGAAAGCTGTGAGCAGGGTTTTATCCTCTGGAATCAATGTTTATTCGATAAGGTCGGTGCCAGAGAAACAGGCTTCATTCTCTGGTGCAGGAAGACTCCATCCAGCCGCACACCGACAAGGGCAGCGCGGCTCAGCTTTAGGGTGCAGGCTGTCCTGCACTCAGGGCTGCAGCCTGCTGGTTGCTCAGGAATCATCTGCTCTAAGCACAAGATTAATTAGCTCAGTTCTGAGCACAACAGCTTTATGTTTTGTCTCAGCCACCACATATTCACATCATGGGCTCCATCTCCCACTCCTGTTCCCTTTGTGCCTTTACAGAAACCAGATCCCCTTTTTTTTTTTTAAGCCAACAAATGCAGTATATGAACCATAACAAGGTGGTAGTCTTGAGACCAGCCTAAGACAAGGTGCTTTCCAAGGAAGGAGGCTCCAACCACCCACTGTGCCCCAGGAAGACCAAGGGGTGACACAGCCCAACACCAGAGCATCCATGCACTGCTAAGAGGATCTGGCTGTCAGCGTTGGTGCCATCAGGAGCACTGACTGCTACATGCTAGCCTGCAGGCATTCCTTTCTAATATCTTGCTGTTCCCTTCTAACCTCTGGGTTTGCTGCTTTGCCCGAACTGATGCTTGATCACAAATATTCCACACTCTCTATTTCTTCTATCCTGATGGAGGTTTGCCTGTTCTAAACTATTCCAAAACCTACTTCCAAAAAGAAGAAGAAAAAAGAGAAAGTAATCTCTCTTATGTTCTAAGAAAGCAAAAAGTCTCAGAGAACACCACCAAGAGACAGCCAGCCCCATGAGAGAATATTCCAGAGGGCAGACAGTCTGTTTTCAAATGCAGTTCTGGAATTCTCAAGCGTGTCACAAAGTTGGTGGAATTTCAATTATTTAGGACCAGACGCCACGACAGAAGTGCAACCCGGACATATTGCTAGATTTTTAGCAGTGGACTTCAATTCCATATTTGTCAAATCTGTATGGAAATTTTCAGGGAGGGTTTGAAGCAATCAATTAGAAGCAAGGCTGGCCGCAGAAGTCAGGCTGTCACCGCACCACCATACAAGCTGTTCTGTTACCCCAATGCTTTTAGGAAGCCAGATTTTTCAAAGCAGACATCTCAACTGGCCTCACAGTGAGACAGGCCTTTATCTTCAGCTCTGGCAAGTGGGTAAACTGTCACTAAAGACAGCACATCACACCACGCTCCTGCTCCACTGGTGTTAATGACACTACCCCATGCTATTATTTGTGTACAACTGATGCTACGTGACTTCCTAGAACCCGGGCAAATACCATACAGTGCTAGAGCACTTAACCTGGTGAGGTAGGAAAATAAGTTTAATGTTAAGCTGCTCTGCTGATGGATGTGGGCCACATCCCAGAAGCTGTTGTAACAAAGCCATCACAGAGCCCAGAACTGACTGACTTTTCCAACTGTCCACTGCTTGCTGAACACACCAATGAATGACACCAGGAGCAGCACTGGCCTAGATGGACTCAATTGTTTGCTTTAGTAATAAACAGCCGAGAATATGATGCAAAGTGATGAAGCCCTTTAGATTTACAAGAACATTTTGGAAAGACTCTGAATTAACTGTAACATATCGTACAGTTACTATTACCAATTTCCAGAATAAAGAAAAGTCTTTTCTGCAATAGGAAAACGTAGATTTGTGATGAGAGATCAGACTGCAGAAGGGATGCTTGTCCAGAGGGACCCTTTTTAACTCGAATGGTGGGCCCACGTGAACTCAGTGAGGTCCAACAAAGCTAAGTGTGAGGTTCTGCACTTGGGTCA
This sequence comes from Perdix hodgsoniae, assembly GCA_035772895.1. Taxonomy (NCBI): domain Eukaryota; kingdom Metazoa; phylum Chordata; class Aves; order Galliformes; family Phasianidae; genus Perdix; species Perdix hodgsoniae. The sequence continues at coordinate 4,845,940 of JAPSGF010000022.1, forward strand.
GGGTGATCCCAGGTATTTATACAGACTGTTAGAAGAACTCCTTAAGAGCAGCCCTGCTGAGAACAACTTCAGGGTCCTGGAGGATGAGAAACATAACATGAGCCAGCAGCACGTGCCTGCAGCCTGGATGACCAGCTGCAGCAGAGGGGTTGGAACCTGATGATCCTCCAGGTCTCTTCCAACCCAAACTGCTCTATGATTTTCCTGCTCATATACAGCCAACAGAAAGTATTTAAGAGTCTGCAATGAGATTTCCACAGTCATTTGCAGCTTTTCCTTGGAATCTAAGAAGATGTGCCCACCAGGCACCAAAGCAGTTCACAGGGTGCCCTCAAACTCCCCAGCTGTAATGATCCTTCAGTCTTAAGGCACAAAACTCCTGACAGTTGTCTTTCCTTTGCAACTTCTCAGAAGGTATTCCCCACAAAATAAAGCTAAGAACAGAAGAATAGAAGTTCCCACACCTCAACACAGCTGCTTGCGCATCCCTTCCTCTCACACAACTTTAGCAGTAACTGGTCAGTGGACACAGCTTCACTTATGCAGGGAGCAGACCCAAAAAACATCAAGGTGATGGTACCTTACTCCTCCCAGACACACAACAGTTCCTATGTTGTTCAATCACATCCTTAGGCAGACAGACATAAGCAGAAATCAAAAGCTACTCATGACAAGAAAGGCAGTACCTAGTTTACGACCACCCCCCTCTAATACCCAGTGCTGATGAGGAATAGGGCTGCAAAACGCTCCAGGACCCCAAACATTCCTCTCTACCACAAAGCTCCACGTGTGTTTATAAGCTGTGTTTCCCCAAAGCTCTGTGCTTGGGTTTCTGATCACTGTTTCATAGGAGAACATGCAGGGGAGGCTGAGTGATTCCCCTGCTGTCACACAGGAAGCCTGTGGCAAAGGAGGGAGGGAGGAAGCTGCACACATCTGGCCAGCATCAGCTCCAGAGGTCAGGACAGGAAGGTAACGAGATGCCTCCACGCCAGAAGCAAAGTTTTAAGCAAACATCACACAAGTTGGAAGAAAGAAAAAATAAAAATCACTGCAGCAAATCACTCAGTATTCAGGGACACGCTCCAACCACAACCCCTTATCTAATTAGAAAAATGATGTAATTGAGAGGCACCCAAAATTGCCTGCGATACAACACGCAATTATACACGCAGGTAAGGAAGTATGTTGGCTGCAGAGGTGTGCATTGTATGTGTGTATGCAAGGAGAACGTGGGCAAGTTGTCAGACTTGCTCCCACCGAGCTCAGCAATAACACTGAATACATTTATTAAACGCAATCAAGTTTTTACAAGGCACTGAAGCGATCGCTCTGCAGTAGAGGAAAGCACAAGCAGCAGTAAATACCTTGTAAACACAGAGGTCGTGGGCCCAGGTGTGTGCATGGGCAAGGTGGGAGACTGCAAGCAGCATGCTCCGCCGCCTCACCTGCTATCTCTGCATCTTTCTTGCCTTGAAGGAAAAGTCAAGCAGGACTGAATGGATTATTATTTAATTTACTGCAAACAAATCACGAGACAAAGCAATTTAAAGCAGCCTTTAGCTTATCGGAATACAAATGAAAACCCACCTCTATCAGATCTAAATACAATTACAGAAACAAAACAGCTTCGTGTTTAACCATCTCGCTGAGCCTGACAGATGGATACTGTTTATATCCATTTGTATTTATTGAACATATTAAAAGATCACAGCTGTTCTGTCAACACCTAGGTGCTTCCAGGGTGCTTGGAGCTGTACATAAATACGACAGAATTTTATGGATAAATCCAATCCATGGAATGAAGACGTAAGAGATGCTGTGATATACCAAGTGTTTTACATGAACCACCATAATACTTTGGACTGGTTTCTCTTGATCTTAAAAACAGGGATAAAAGATCTGCACTCCCACCCCACAGAAGGAAAGCTCTGAGATTAAGTGCTGCAGGAGGATTTTATAACAGCTCTGTATGAGCGATGGGATTAGAAGGCAGGGTGATGGCTGCAGGCTTTGTCTGCACTGCTTTAAATCACACTTCCCCCATCCATCCACATCTACCTCTGTGTGGCCAGAAACAACGCCGCAATTAACAGAAATATAATCCCACACTCCTCATCAGTGGTTCTGCACATACATCAGGAAAGATCGGAGAAGGATGGCTGCTCCTTATGTAAATCACATGCTCTACAAGGAAGAGCTTTCAAGCATGGCATGCAGGAGATGAACACACTCAGACCTTTGGGTTTTCTAGGGGTTCTCTCCTGCAGTCAGCCCTCAAGCACAGCACCCTAGGAGAAATCTGACGAAGGGCACGTTTAAAAGCTCATGCTGTAAGCACATGAAACAAGAGGCCTATTGCATGTGATCAGCACTCAGATTTTAATATTTTTGCAGATAATGGTAGGCTGTTCTCCATCCCAGCCACTGCAGTCTGTGCAGCGCTGGATTCCAGATGAAAGGGAAGAAAACAATGCTGCTTTGGGAATAAGAAGAGCTTTGAACTGGAGTTTGCAGAGAGCTGAGGATAACAGTGAGGAGACAATGGAGCACACCCACGGGAGTCCTCTGCAGGCACTGCGTGGGGCTGCTGAGGCTCCAAAGGAGAAGAGATGGAGCACTTCTGCTAAGATCTGCTCCCTTGGAACAGGCTGTCCAAGGAGGCTGTGGATGCCCCATCCCTGCAGGCATTCAAGGCCAGGCTGGATGTGGCTCTGGGCAGCCTGGGCTGCTGGTTGGTGACCCTGCACATAGCAGGGGGTTGGAACTGGATGAGCACTGTGGTCCTTTGCAATGATTCTGTGGTTCTTTGCAACCCTTTGCAAAGATTCTATGATTTTCACACCTCGCTGGCTGTCAGAGCGCTGTGGTGGCCCCTTAGTGCTTCTCAGGGCACACATAACAGGAAACGAATTTCAGAGAGCTCTTCTCGTAAGGGGGAATGGGAGGAGATTACTGGGAGAGGAGAGCTGCTAACTCCATCACAAGAAAGGTGTGGGAACACAAGAACACAGGTCAGGAACTAAACATGATTTATCTGAGAACAGGCACGTGGATAGAAAGGAGATGGAAGAGAAGAGAATCATTTCCCAGGGGTGGAGGGGAGGGAAAAATCTAAAAAGCTAAACTCTCATTTCTAAGCAGTGGGAAGCCGTTCATTTTAAAGTCATTCATCAACTGATGTCCCAAACCTTTTTTTTTTTTTTTTCAACTAAGGACAGCAATCCTCATCACCACTCTGCCTGCTGAACAAGAAGCAGGGAAGAGAAGAAATGGAAGGAAGGGGAGAGTTGACCTGCTAACGCCATATGGCAAACACAGACTGAGCACAGCCTCCCCACTTCCCAGATGAGATCCATTTCCCCACTGGACCACCAGCACTCTTCACCTGCACACGTGTGCACACACACAGAGCCAGGCAGTTGCAGCAGAGCCATCATCGCCCTGCCACAAGGAGCTGACCCTGAGCTCTGTCTGAAATGAAAGCCATCGCCTCTACAGCCCAAGGGATGTGTTAGTAGGGCTGCCAGGGAAACTGCCCAGTGTAGAACCAGCCGTGTGCACTTACACAAAGCCAGCAGGGGGGCAGGAGGGTTCCTCTGGTTCTTCCTTGACTGTGGTTGGCCAACTGCAGCTTTGATAATTACTCTACAGAACCTCAAAGCTGCTACACCAGCATCTTAACACACTATATCATACCCTATTGCCATTTTTTCCCCAGAAATGCTTTTATAGCAGACAGCAGTTTCTACTTAGGCAGCAGACAGATCAAAAAACTGCCCAGCAGAAATACTTTTGAAGCAGAGCTGGGACCAGAAACTGGGTTCCTGCCCTGCTAGTGAGCATAGATGTGGCCATGGTTCTGGTCCAGAGCTCTCCCAGTGCCCAGAGAGCTTCCAGGGCCAAGCATTTGGTGTTCTTCCAGCTTGACATGAAGATCTTTAAACAACTCTTTGTCCTAACTTGTGCCAAGACCAGTGTGCCTGTAGGAGTCTCTTAGCTCCTGCTCTGAGAGCTCGGGTGAAAAGCCAACAGAGCACAGACTCAGGGCTAGCAGCCTGCACAGGGGACAGCTATCTGCTCTGCAACCAAAGCATGATGGAGAAGAGAAGGCTCTGGGGAGACCTCACTGTGGCCTTTCAATACCTGGAAAGGAGCTTATAAACACAAGGGAGAACGGTTGTTTATGAGGGTGGTACTGATAGGATGAGGGGGAATGGCTTTAAACTGAGACAGGGGAGGTTTAGGTTAGATATTAGGAGGAAGTTTTTCACACAGAGGGCGGTGAGGCACTGGCACAGGCTGCCCAAGGAGGCTGTGGATGCCCCATCCCTGCAGGCATCCAAGGCCAGGCTGGATGTGGCTCTGGGCAGCCTGGGCTGCTGGTTGGGGACCTGCACACAGCAGGGGGTTGGAACTGGGTGAGCACTGTGGGCCTTTGCAACCCAGGCCATTCTATGGTTCTAGAGCTTGCTACCTAAGCAATGAAGCAGTGCTAACAGTGCCCAGGGCCAACACGCTGCCAGTGCAAGTGCTGAGAAAATGCGTAACAAGTCTTAAAGCACCTTCAGAAAATACAATGAGACACAACAAATCAATCAAGACTCTTGAAATTATTTGTTTCCGCTCTAAGTTCTGCAAATAACAAAAAAGGTGCCTGCTCAGAGGTGCCTGCCAACAGCTGCCATTAACATACATAAGTCTTCTGTTCAAAGGAAGCCTCCAGCAGTCAGTTTTTCTGTTTTAATTTGATTCTCTTGACTTTATCCATCCTGTCTGTTTTCATCTTTCCTCATTACAGGAATTTTGTTAAGAAAAGAAATTATAAAAAAAAGCCAAACACAGCTAATTATATTAATGAGCTATGAAAAAAACAGTTGCTTTCTACCTTCAATATAAGCAAATGTCAGCACTGCATGGGGAGCAGAGGTAGCACAGCATCTCAATACTACATTGTCAGCTGATTAATGAAGACTCATAGGACTAATTTTACAGCGCTTCATTAAAAGCCTGAGGCAATTAGCATAAAGGTTAGACTACTACATTATTAAAATGCTATATATTTTTTTTTAAAAAGCAAAATAATGTGCTTGTTTTCCCCTCCCTTCAGGAAACAAACAAACAAACCACACTGGATTGACAAAATGAGCTACTGTCCCTTTCAGGTTAATTGCTACAGAACCACGAGATGCTCCATCTCTCACCAAGGACACAAGAGAGGAGTTTCTACAAGAGGGCAAATGCAATGCCCTCTTGTGAAGCTAAAGCACAGACAAAGGAAGCAGCCTGCCTGCTCAGAGGCCACCGAACGGTGATAAACTTACAATTCAGTGACCAAAGGGATGGAAAAGACTGCTTATTCAAAATAACACGTCCAGCCCTTACACAAAAAGCCAGCCCAACGTTTTTCTCCAAGTTGGAGTCAGAAGTGCATATGTGCAACACTGCAAGAGCCAAAACATACATAATATAAATAATATATTTGCTGCTCTTTTTCTTGAGAGAACAGAACCGACTGTGAACTTGCAGGTGAGCAGCTCGTTAGGAACACATCACACCAGCAGCTCTGGTCACTGCTGGTGCAGCCCACCATGGACTACACATCAGAGCAGGGATCAAACCTCACCACCACTTCCCTGCTCTGCTTTCCCTCTCCTTCCACATCCCACAGCGAGTGCCTCTCAATAAACACTTCCTCCCAGGCCGCCACCTCCTTCCCTCTTACAGCCTCAGGAATGGAATAATAATAATAATAATGAAAAAAAAAAAAAGCAGCAGCCTTAAGAAACAGACTTGATGAAAAAGAAAAGCTAACTGCCAGACAGCCTCCTTCAGAGCTGCTTTACACGTGGGAGTACTTGCCAAGACTCGCAGAAGGCACTGCTCTGCCTCGCAGCACATGCCGGCACCCAAGGGGTTAAGGCAATATAACCCAGGCTTGCTGCAGAAACACTACAGTGGGAAGAAAGAGTTGCAAATGATTTTTCTTGGCAAAAGCAGCTCCTTGGAATAGTAGCAGGATTGTGCTTACTCCTCATATATAAATGCCAAAATGAGGCTTGCTGACACTTTCCTGGCACGCCGCAGCCCTTCCAGCGGCCCACGACCAAACCCAAGCTCTGGAGGGACAGACGGACACACAAGATGTTTCTCGCCCAGCCCACCCAGCCCTGCTCACGTGGCACTGCCCAGCACCCACACCAAGGCCTGGCTGCTCCGTCTGGGGCTGCACCAAGCCCTCAACACGCTCGTTGCAAGGGGCACGGGGCACTAACGAAGACCCAGAGGACTAATTTCCAGCCAGATGGAAACTGCTGAACCATCAGAATTGGGGTGCCTGCTTGACCCAGAGCCCAGCCTTTCCCACACCCCGTTCTCCAGCACTTATTTAGGCAAAGAGCCAACGGGAGCACAGAGCGATCCCTCTCCCAGTCCTCCTCCTCAGATTCCAGAGGTCAGCAATTTACAGACATTGGGAGCTGGAAGCTGCATCCAGATCATCATGTTTAATAGACACTAATCTTCCTAAAGGTCTAATCCCTTTACACTGCTGCTTCAGACTTATACTTTTGGCTTCCACAAAATCCTTTCACATGAGTTTTGTGATTTCACTTGGTCCTGCTAAAAGAAAATAAAAGGAAAGAAAAGAAAGAAGAGCAAGGGCTTACCAATCCCTTCTCCCATCAGACTTACGCAAACGGATGTGATTTAATTATTTAGTGTTTCACCATTTGGAAAACAGTTCCACAGCCATTAGCAAGGTTCAGGGTAGGGCTGTAAGAAGATGAAGGTTAAACGGCTATTCTGGGAGTGATTAGCTTGCTCCGAGGCACAGGGCGCTGCATACAGGGCACCGCATGTGATGCAGCTCAGCCTAGGGGCTGCCCTCATGCAGCACAGCACTGGTGTGCCACAGCAAACAGGAGCAGCTTCCTTCTGGTGACAGAGCAACCTCACCTCGTTCACAGCAGGATCACTGAGGCTCTATGGTAGGCAGCCTGTTTTATTGCCTTGTAGCAGCTCTCAGTTCATCTCTGCTCCCTGGAATGCTCACATTAACACCAACCAATGCTTTTTGTTCTTCCTTTTACATCTCTCCCATTTCCCCTCCTGGAGCTGCTTTCTTTCTCTCCTTGACAACCAACAGCCCACAGCAGTCATTCTCTCTCTTGCTCTCCAGCAATACTGACAACGCATGCCCAGAGCCCAGAGCAAACAAGAACCGTCCCCTTCCTGGAATGTCACTGCAGATGCTCAGTTATTACTTCTACCAAGACAACTAAGAAGAGCTATTGCCAGTGGATTTACACCAGGCTTGCTTGTCTCCATGGAGAAAAACTTGAAGGTTACAAACAGCGAGGGAGAAATCAGTTCTCATACAGCAGTACCCATTCAGCCCTGCACACGAGCAGCAGCTCTCCTTAACTTGCTGCAGCTAAATCCCCCGTGATCCCAAGGACGCAACCTCAAACCCCAACTGCTCTTCATACCCTTCTCAGAAAATAAAACAGGCTTCAGTGCATTAGTTGAGGCTGTAATACATTTTGGCAGCAGAAGCAGGAAGCCTTTCTACTTTAACTTTTTTCCCCACCAGACTTTGACTTCTGTACCGGGTGAGGATGAGCCCCTCCAAAAACCTCCCAGCACTCACATGCCATCACAGACACACGCTGTCTTTGGGGATGACCACTCAGACCACTCAGGCTGGGATGGTTTCCCACGAAAGCTGAGGTCACCTCACCTGTCCAGCACATCAGAACTCTCACCAGTTGGATCCATCACACGACTGCGCAGGGACCTTCAGTGAAAACGTCTGCAAGGCAGTTAACTTCTGTTCAAATACACACACAGGATGGGGCTCCCAGCATTGTCAGACTGCTCTACACAAGGAAGAGATGTTTTCCCTGTTTACAGTCTGGGGAGGCAGAGAGCTGCATTCTCAAAATATCACAAGGCAAGATACTGTGCAGCAAGTGAGAACTCAGCTTGGACCCGCTATCTCTGAGATCAGAATCACATTAGCAGTAGCTGGGAAAAAAAACAGTAAGAGCTGGAGAAGGTTCACAGTGCTGCTAGTGCAGAAAAGAGAAATGCAATCCTCTGGTCTAGGTTGTTATGACAAGAAGGTGGTGTGTTGGCAAAACAGAGAAAGCTAGCAGTGAAATTATCAGAACTGATAGAAATGTCATTTCCAACACTGAAGAACAACTCCCCGAATTGCTCTGATCTCACTTTGTCCTTTTAATAACTCAGTTTCTGGGGCTGGAGGCTCAGAAATCAGTCTTTAGATTTTCAGTTTTCAAATCCAGGCAGGAGGTTTGTTTTTCATGAGCAGTGTGCCAATGCTATTTTGTGCTGTACAGCTTCCAGTATTTTCTTAAGTGCCTCGAGTCACTTGGCATGAAGCACACTATGAAAATGTAGCTTTAGCTGATAGCTTCCAAATTCTGCCTTGCAACCTGCCTTCAAAAATCAGGAACTTCAGCAGAAACAGAGGTGCTTCTTCCCCTGCACGTGCTGCTGCAACACACGTAGGCAATTTGCGAAGCCACGTTTCAGCTGAGCATGGAGCACGAGATGGGAATACAGTGCTCCTGTTGGGATGGAGACCAACTCCTCCATTCCTTTATCACTCCAAATGACACAAACTTAAAACAAAACCTCTCTCTGTGCCCACATTACAAGGCACGCTGGGTGCTTCCCTTCTGGCAAGCCAGCTCCTGCTAGGGCCTGGCTTGGATCCTTTCCGTGTCTCAGAGACATGGCACAAAGCTGGGAAATACAATTCCAGCTACCTCCAGGGGTCAGCCACACTCACAGTTTCAATTTCACATAAAAACAAACATACCAGAGATGACTGAATAGGACTAATTGTCCTATTGGAGGTATGGGATGATTAAATCCTGGCTAGCTGTCATGGTTTTATGATTTTTGGTCATCAGTATTCCACACCATAACA
>JAPSGF010000022.1:4854908-4947150 GCA_035772895.1 Perdix hodgsoniae
CCTGCTGGTCACGGAACTGGGCCGGACCAGCCCATAAACCGTTGACACTAGCCATGGCCAGAGCTCCTCTTTTATCTGCAAACCTCAGTGTATCCACAGCACCATTGCACAAAGGGAAACCAAGGTAAAGCCTTCCCCCATTAACACCACACTTCAGGCACAGATCACCACATTGTTCTGCCTCGTTTTTCTGAAAGAATACCCTGATCAATTTGCGAGGGAATTCAGCTAAGATTGCTTTGGTTTGTTGTTGTTTTTTTGCTCAAAAATGCGGTGTCAAGTATTTCCCTTTCCCTGTTTCAAAATATCCTCTTGTGTTTCAGGCTATTACAGAGGGGCATAAAGTGCATCTAGTCCCCAGGATCATACAGCAGCATTAAAAGGTAACATTTAGGGTGCTCCTGAGGGTTATTATTTAAGGGAGATTTGCCCGGCTTTCATCCAGAAGGACACACCAGAATAGAAGTACAGCTGCCTCTGAATCATGACAAGGCAAAAACCTTCGCAGTGACTCAGCAGAGCAGAGCAGGACAGCTCTCATTCACAGGAAGGTCCTGCTGAAGTTCTGCCAGGTGGAGTCAGTCAGGTATTCACATTAATAGAAAATAGCTGAGGATTTTTGCCTATTGAAGTCTCACTGCTGATCCCCAGGCTAATAATAATGATCAAACCAAGCCTTCTGGATTTGCCTTGCTATTTCTAGAGTATCCCAACTACTGCATCGCAGTGCTGTCACTGCCCACTTCCAGAGCAACTGCCAATGAGGTCAGTAAGTCTTATAAGTGTTAACACTGCAGAATACCAAGATAAACACCATTTTTCTCCTTTCGTGCCATGACTCAAACACCACTGAATTTTAAGACAATCCACAACAATTCTTCACTGCCTGAAAGAAAAAAAGACAACACCTTTGTTCTTGGTGCTGCAGCTCAGACACCAAATCCAGTGGTGGGCAGCTTTTTTCCCCAGAGGGGTTGGGACTGGATCTCCCCAACCCAAGCCATTCTGTGATTTGTCTTTCTGGTCTAAGAGGAGAGTAACAAATACTTCTGCTATAACAGAGCCACAATATGCTTCCCAGAAGCATCTCCCAGCTGGCCAGCACACACAAACCAAGCTGACACAGCCCCAAAGAAACTGGGCTGCCAGGCACCACGCAAAGACTGCTGATATTTGCTTTGCAATTTACTTCAGTTAGAAATAATTTGGCCTTCAAAGAAGAGCATGACTCCCTCCTGAGAGAGAGCTACTGCAGTTATATCTCAGTACTGCATTATTTCCTTCAGTCCAGAAGTAGAACAGAATTTGGTTTTCTAAGCAGTAACAATCCCGAGATTAAACTTTCAAATATTTGGGCTTCGCACTCATCTTAGGCTGGAATTAATTATCATATAAATGGACACAGATCTCTCACACCTATTAACTCCTAACAGGTAATCTTGAAACTACTACTGAAGAAAGAGTCACCTGAACATCAGGTTTTAATCTTTATAGCTAAGAGCTCAAGTTGTGCTCAATCACACAGCACTTTCTCATCATAAGGGAAAACAATTACCTCAAATCTGTGTCACCAAATGAGTTTGCAGATTATCCTTAGAAAAACAGGAGGAATAAATCCCACGTGTACCAATAGAGAGCTGTTTGAAGCTTGACTCTGGGCATCTGCACTTTCCAGCTTCTCCATAACTGCCAGAACCCCCAAGTTTCCCAAATCCTACCCCCATTCACCCTCACCACCACCTGTCAGACACTGCTGCGTGCTTCTAGTTACGTCTGAGGGATGCAAATCTTTTACTGATGGGAGAGGCTCACCACGCAGACATATCTCAAGAAGCCCACGTACATTGAGACATTAGAGACGTCCCACTTGCAATGGTAGCCCTAGCTCTTTAATGTACCAACAAGACTCCAGAGCTGCATCGGTGATGGCCCACTGCTAATCTCACAGAATGGGGAAAGGAGCCTTAATGCAGAAAGGAACCCCAGTTAGAAGCTTCAATGAATGGCGAGTGCACCCCCACCCCAGAACCGCACACTAGCAGGCATCGCCATGTACTGAGTTGTGAAAGAACCTGCTTCCTGCTGAGTGCAAGGCATTAACACACCATCACAGCAATGCAGAAGTTCCCAGGTGTATCTACGGTGCCTAGAAACATTTTGTGCCCCCCAGATTCAATGCAAACAAATGTTATGAAGGCATCTTAAAAGATCCCCGTCTTGAAAACGGAGGAGAAGCAACTGGGGCAATGCTTCCAATAAAGCACTTTGCTGTCGTATTAGTGCTTCAGCTCAGCGTAACACCGACTGTCACATCGTTTATTTAACTTCAGAACCCACGTGTAAATGAGCTTTCAGATGCCAGCCACAGAGAAGACTCTGACACAGGAACTATGGAGTCTTTTCCTGTATTAAACACCCTCGAATCAGCATCGCAAACGACACGTGGGGATGTGTGGGATTGGGGTCAGGGAAGGATTTCTTGCACTTTCCCACTTTTCACTTAAATTCTCTCAGCTTTGTATCCTGCGTTTTATGGGGCTTTAACTTTTTGCTCACACCATAATGGCATCTTCTGTTAAGAAAAACTCTGGGACCTCATGAAAACACGTACTGAACCACATATTTTTATTTGAAAACACTTTTTCCTCCCCCCTCACAGCTCTGATATTTAAGAGAATAAAAGCTATTTTACCTCCACAGCCACACCAAAGGCTCTAACCATTTAAATAAGACTTTATGCATACAGTGAAATTGAACTGATGTGATAGGATTGATTCAGAAAATGATTTCATTAAGTTGGTATGGCTCCCTCATGTAGGAAATATTATTTTGATTTGAGGTTACGCTTCATCAATTCAGCATAAGTCAGTAATAAATCTAGGATTGAGCTAAGTCACCATGGTTTTCTTGTCTAGGGAAGACTCCAAGAGAACGCAATTGAAAATACCCTAATGGTATCTTCAAGAAGAAAGAGAACCTAAAAAAAAAAAAGCTATGAAATCTAAGGCCTATTTGCAACTAATAAATCTGCTAAATCAGCAACGCTTTTGCTTAGTGTGTCTACAGCAGAGCAATCCCAGCACGCTGCAAAGCACGCCGCTGAGGCAGGACAGCACAGCACACGAGAGGTCAGGCATACCAAGGCAGAGCTGATGGGACAGAAGTATTTTTGGATTTTGTTTATGTAAGCAGTCGAAGCAGCTCCTCTCTCCAGGCTGCCTGGCCCGAGTGCAGGAATTCAGCCTCGTCTCTGGCCAAGCAGCATTCTCTCTGAGGAGAAATGACACACACACACAAGGCATACTGGAGTCTGGACCAGCTCCACATAAAATGATGTTTTATAGGGAATCTGGGAAAACAACACTAAAAGCTTCCTTTACTGCATCATTCCACAACCGCTCCGAGAGCTTTCTGAAGAATATACATTTAGTTCTGCAAGATGGACAAAAAAGGCAAAAGGAAGAGAGGTAACTGCACCATAACACAGCTCAGCCACTGCTCTGAATGAAGACGTAGAGGAGGTTAACAGAAAATTTAAGTCTGACAAGCTCAATGGAAGCAGAGGAAGCACTTGGTGCTGCAGCACTGCATGCAGCTGGACTGGGGGTAAGCAGAACAGCACTCCAATAGCAGAGTCTAAAGGAATTACCAGCAGATCAGTCAAAGCCCAGAGGATGGCTCAATAAGCAGGGAGGTCTGGAGGAAGTCTTGCTCTCTGTTTACTTCTCCCTGGGAAGAAATTACAAGCCATAACAAGATAACTAACACTGTTTCATTTGGCCACAGACTTTCCTCTTCTGTTTCCCAGTTAACAATTATGCCACGAGCTCTGCAGACGGTATTTTTTTTCCCCTGCTACAAAAATTTTAATGTTTCTAAGAAAGGAAATTTCCTCCTTACGATGCTATCTCAGAGATTCACCCAACAGAACACAAGAGCTAAGGAATCAAGTGGAGATGCAGCCCATGCTAACTCTGAGAGCACTCTGCAGTAGCTCAAGTCCCTCTCTACTACCTTTCATCTAGTTTAGCTCATCTTTGCTGGTGTATGAAATTTAAAGAGCTCTGAAAAAGATGTTAACAAGCCCTAAAGAGGAGAGTGCTCTTGCGTTAGTCATTCCCAGGAACACCTGTGAACTATTGAGTTTAATTAGTCTACAGCTGGCACCGAGTGTGTGTGGAAAGACAGGGGATTTATTATCAGACTGCAAGCCCTTAGATTGTCTCTTCCAGCATGTTTTTTCCTGTTTGTTTGTTTTGTGATAAAGGACACACAGAGAGCGCACGCAATTGTTTAACTAACAGGGAAAACCTTTCTTGGAAACAGTGCCAGATGTGGGAGAGCTGCCATGCAGCGAGGCAGAGGAAGAGCCCACAGCTTCCAGCACACCGCATTATTTCACCACCACACAAGTCGTGCTTACTTTCAGCAGTGACAGTTCTTTACAGCTGTCCATCCCCAAATACCTCCAGCTGACCTGTCTAAAGAGCAGCTGCATTCCATGCGATGCCACAGCTTCAGCACTTGCCTTTACCTTCACCAGACAGAGAGAAATGCAGAAGTGCCTCCTGTACTACTCAGGGATCATGCAGTCACAGCGAGGACCACAGGGCCCCAAACTCCTGGATTAATGGCTGTTTACGAGGGAGGACAGTGTGAGGAGAAGGGGGAATGGTTTTAAACTGAGACGGGGAGGTTTAGGTTAGATATTAGGAGGAAGTTTTTCACCCAGAGGGCGGTGAGGCACTGGCACAGGCTGCCCAAGGAGGCTGTGGATGCCCCATCCCTGCAGGCACTCAAGGCCAGGCTGGATGCGGCTCTGAGCAGCCTGGGCTGCTGGTTGGTGACCTGCACACAGCAGGGGGTTGGAACTGGATGAGCACTGTGGGCCTTTGCAACCCAGGCCGTTCTGTGATTCCTCCAGAAAACAGCCCCGGTTTCAGAGGCTTTTATCTCCCAGCGTGCATCCCTCTGCCTTGTGCTAAATTCATGCTACCTCAACAGAAACAATGCCCTACTTAAATCCTAATGTGCAAAATAATTATCATCCCGACATCATCTTTACTGACAGTATTTCATCTCCACAGCCAGAGTAAGAGATCCTTCCTGAGCGGATCGGACTTCATTCTGCCATCACCTTGACATCACCAAGTCAGTCGTGCTGACATTTCTTCTAGCTGACACTGGAAAGCCTTCAGTAAATCCGTACTGACAGTTTAAATTCCCTTTTCTTTTTCCCCTCCCCATCCTTTCCTCCTGTCATGTCATCTCCATAAAATTGCCCTGCCCTTGTTTCACTTCATTTTGACATCCTATTGTTATCTCTGCAGATCCTCTTTAGCACGGTGTGCTCCTGTCACAGAGGCACAACATCTCCAAAGGGCTGACACCACAGCACCTGGGCGGCTCATTAAAATGAATTTGGCTCACCCCTTTCTCAATAAGTTGCTCCTCAAACCACAGCACTAATAAAGCGCTCAAGGACGTGCGTGATTTGTGCATCCCAGCGCCCACCAGACCCAGGTTTGTATATGGGTGTGAACTCCTGGGAAGCCATGCACACAGACAATGTCTATATTGTTCCATTTTTAGCGTGGACTACTTTCATCTTCCACTACAGCTGTATCTATTAAGATGTAAATAGATACAAGCTGCAAGAGTGTAATTAAGCTGTCCGTGCAATTAAGCAGCATATGACAACAAAATACAATGCTTTGTAAGGCCAGGTGTTTCTTCTTTGCTTCTTGATTCATGTTTCTGAGAACTGGAGAACGCGTTTATAGCCCAGAAGAGCCACAAAGCCCAAGCAAGTGCCCTCACTGATAGCAAGTTCACATGCTGATGCAGATTTCACATACATCAAAACTCAGAGCATCGAAGCTTGCATGCTGCTGTCTCAGAAGAGAAAATCCCTCCAGCTTCTCCCTGATATCTACTAACCGAGCTCTGCTACATGTGTTTTATGCACATAGCATGCATTCCTCCAAAAATACATCTCCAAGGAGCACACCTCTGCTGTACTGTCTTGAAAGCCCTGACATAACCTCTTCCTTCCTCTCTGCAGCCTCCTGCTCCACCAAATGCTTACTAGACTGAAATGGATCCAGATAGTTAAAAAGTGATGGAGTTAGAAATCAGTGAAAGCTGCCCACTTGGATCAATTTACACCACTGCAAGTGAGTTCACATCCATCAAGTCCTATATAACCGCAGAGGTAAGCTACAACTTGCTGTGCAGCATGAGCATCTATACACAGTTGAAAATCGTTAGACTCTGCATAGATAAGCTCTAATTGAATACGCCTGTTTAGGTGAAACAATTAACCCACCCACATCCCATGCTGCAAGGAGACCTGGCGGAGCTGCAGCGTTCCAGCTCAGGGCACCTCTGTGTTTGACCTCATGCCTCCACTGCGTTTGACTGCAAGGCCTCAGAGAGATGCTTACTGAGAACGGATGACTGCACATTCAATAGCCGAGGAAATATTCAATGCAACTATATTAGGGTTGCCATTACTACACGTTTTTTTGCTCAACAATACATCAGCAGAACATTCTGCTACCGTTGCTAACTCTGCTGCGACTCAGAGCGTAATGCTTTGGGACACTGCACTGCTGCTGCGCGTACAGGAGGAATGCTACTGTATCCTCTGTGGATTACGACTGTCAGCAATTAAAATGAACACTGAAAAGACAGAACACAGTTTGAGAGGCATTTTCCTGGCTTTTGTCGAACGTTTGTTTGCTAGATTTGCTAACTCCCGAAATGTGAGCGTCAAGGAGAGGTCTGCTAATCCTGGGAATTAGCAAGGTATTGCTCCAACAGACTGCTACACAACAGGGCTCCGTTTCGTAAACAGGCTTTAGACAAGCGAGTGGTACACACCGTGAACAACTCACCCTATGATCTAGATCATCAGGTGATTAAAACAGAAAAAGATTTGAGCTCCCAACCTTCCCAAACAAAGGCTTTTACGTTAGCATTTCCCTCCTCTCTCCATTTTGAACTGCAGTAGCCTGGAAATACATAACCTTACAGCACGAGAGAATGAGATTTAAACACATCTTAAATAAAACAGCCCAGTTGCCATCACACTGTGATTATCAGCACTGCTGCCAGCAACCCACAACAGAGCCACAGTCTCTTAGAACACCATAAATTCCCTGCTGCCTCACAGAACGTGCACTTTCATTTATCCCGAAGCCCTGCAAGGTCAGGGAAGAGTCCTGCTTTGCCGCATATCCCAAGCAAAACATGCTCAGCACAAATAAATAAAGTGGTAATAGACTCAATTTCAGAATAATTCAAGTCCCATTCCGGGTGGTGACAGGCACACGGCATGGGTTGCTGTTTGGGGGATGCTGGGATAACCTGGTGTGGTGACAGACCACAATAATATCATCTACCTGAATTCACACCAGGTGGGACCCAGCTGATGAACAGATGCTTTCCCAGAGCTTGTTGGGGTTTTGATACTTACAATGGAATTCCCATTCTATCCAAGCCATCACTACTGCACCTATTTCTCATACCCACTCACAGATTTATTAACCTCCCATACATTCCCATAATTTGTCATTTCTCGAGGAAAACAAACAGGCCAACTGCCAAGCAGCTTCAACACACGTGTGGGCACACAACTACTTTGCACGCATCTGCACACACACAAACGTGAAGAATTTATTTCCAGATGCGAGCACACACACAACGTAAACATTATTAAAGAGAGGTGCCAGTGTTTGTCGGGGGAAAAATTCTTGGGATCAATAAAGGGATCAAGAGGGATTTCTTCATTGTAAAGAACAGAGCACTGATTAGGAGGCATCTATAATCCCACCACTTGCAATTCCCTGTGTTGACAATACAGTCACACTGAAAGCCTGATCCAGCAATTGGAGCCTGCAAAATAGGCCCGCGAGGCCATTCCTGCTGCAGCCTTTAAGGCACATGTGTTACTTCCTACAGGCACCAGAAACCATAAAAGGAACCAAGAGAAAGCGGCAGCCTCCCCCATCATGAAAATCTGGAGCAACAGAACTGAATCCATCCTTCTTTAACATTCAGAACTGAAAAGCAACCTTGAAAACCCTTCGGCAAATAGAAAAACAAGGCAGACTCACACCTCATCAATACAGGGTATGGAGCTGGTCTGAAAAAAACCGCGTCTGTTTGCCCCAAAAATTCTTCCTACACATATCTTGTGATGCTGTACCTAATCCTGCTGCTGACAACAGCATTACCGTGCTGCTGGTTGCTGCTGCTGCAGACACAGCAGTCCCCTGGGCAGTGACCAGGGCAGGCTGCTCCCTCCAGTCCAGCACAGCTGCACAGCTTCAGCACTGCAGGCGTGCATCCATGCACGCCTTTGTTTTTGCCTTCAGGGCTCATTATCATTAATTATGATTCATAAATCAGAAAGAAACCATGCAAACTCAATGAGCTCCCAAACCAGCCTGCAATGTCAGCACCCAGACACGTTCAGGTTGTTCCTTCGAGAGCGAGCAAGCTGGGACTCAACTGCAAGTCCGCAGCGTCCTGGAACTTAGGTCTCTGAAGCTCTTCCCTCATTCCCAACTACTGCCAGGACTTGCTTGGTGCTTTTGCTCATCTCCCTGCATCTCCAGTGCTCTTCCTACCTGAAGCTGCCAGCGTGCCTCCCAAATCCTCAGCTTATTTCCTAACTGGCTGGGGAAGCAGCTGGATGCAAACCCCTCTAACCTCAGTACTGCCATTAACATTAGGACATTAGGTAATATCTTAGACTGCATGAAGAGCAGATCTTAACTACACTTCTTGCATAAAGCTAGCTTGGCAGAGAAGGCACCAAAAATAACCTCCCAAGCTCCAATTTCTCCTGCTCTCATAGTTTATACCACCACTCAGCTCCAAGAAGCCTGCAACAACACTGCATGCCCAGAGTCTGCATCACTGGGGCTTGAAGGAGGCAGGAATTTAGCCAGCACATATTAAATGAATTTGGAATTAAGTATCTACGTACCCCCCTGACAAATAAACCTTACAACATTTCAGGTTAATCTAGCCAGACACCAGTGATGTATTTAAAAAAAAACAAAAACAAAAAAAAACAACTTAAATCTATCAGAAGAGTACTGGCACCCAACCACAGAAGCAGTTTTAAGCATAAATTTGGCAAGACACGCTGCTTTTACACTGAGCTAAGTACTTCCAAGTGACCAGGAAATACAGTTCAGTAATTACAGCCATATTAGCTGGATGGAAACTAAGCAAGAGGCACAGCTTGCTGACCACCAGCAGGTGAGTCAGCCTGGATGCCCTACATGAGCCAGACTGGCTTCCCAAGCAGGCTGTGCTGATCACAGCGAGCATCCAACTGCTCTGATTTCACCACCAGTGTTACCACCACATTCACAGCGACAAGGTGACAGAGCTGGCTCAGGGGCTGCTGTTTTCTCCACAGCATCTAGACCATCCCCACAGGCTGCATGTAAGGCACAATCTTCGCTCCTGGCTGGAAACAGAGCCCCAGCTAAATTAAGAGAAGTTAAATCCTATCCTCCATACGCCTCTCAGAAAACATACTCCATCACCCCGGTCCCAGGCAGCCCCACGAGCCAAAGTAGGAGCCTAACAGCCACTGCTCCCCACCATGCTGCTCTACTGCACTCAGCAGAAACAGAGCAAGGGAAAAAACACATCATGGGACAAGGCTTCCAGTTCAGCGTGCTCCACAATAATTGCTAACAAAAGCTGCTAATGTTTAAATGATCCATCTTCTCCAGCAACGCCTCAGGAGGCTTTCCACTGGGGTTAACACTACTAGCCGTGTAGATGCCCAAGGATACGTACTGCTTACTGCATGCAAGGACACTTCAGTGCAATCTCCCAGCACTCAGGAACTCCTTGAAATCTGAACCAGCTTAACACAGCACCTAGAGCTCCCGAGCTTTGCATCCACATTTCACTAAAGGTTGAGAGTAAAGTGGTTTTCCAGACTTTCGGGTGTTAATGGATACTACCAGTTGCTCTCCTCCATTCCAGTAGCTCCCTTGCAGCCTGCAGAGCCCAGCCTAGCTCCAGTCCTCCCCAGAAGAAGGCTCCAATGAGGCAAACACCGATCAGCACCTAAGGCAGTTTGCTCCACTGCACAGCTTCCTCCTGCTTCAGATACTGCAAGAAACTGCATCCCTCCCAAATCTGTTTTTGTTTAGTTGCTTAAGTCCCTAGGAACCTTTGCAGCTTCCAACACACTTGTCAGCACTTGAAGCAAAAGAGAATATTTCAACTTGACATTAGGACCATGGCAATCACAGGTTTTTGCTCCCCAGTGCCTCTTCCTGCTTCCTCCCCATTCCCTGTCCCAGGATTAGCATGAGGGCAGCTTTTAAGACCAAAGCAACCCCTCAGTTTCCACATTTTTTAAGCCTAAGTCTTAAAGAGCCCAGGGGACAGAAGTTCATCCTGCTTTTGTGCGTTTGCCAATCTGTACTCCATCTAATAACTCCTGAAGCCCACTGATTGCAAGCACATCTGACAGTGGGGCAGAGGTCCCAGTGACACCAATTCCCATACACTGAATGAGGGGGCCGCAGAGCGAGGAGGTGCCTGGCTTCCCTCATCTCCCACCGAGGGGAAGGCTGTGTGCTAGCTCACACCTCATTAAGCAGCACAAACCCACAGAGGAAATCAATTACAAGATAAAAGTCCATCGGAAACCAGCCTTCAATCATCCTGCTGCTCATGTGACTGCTTGGTTCTTAATTCTTTTGACAGCCTGATAACAAGGGCTGCCATTGCCCCTCCTCGGGCAGCAAAAGAAAAAATACATTGAGACCCACTAAAGACATCCTAGTGCCCTACCTCTGCACCACAGCTTCAATAAGGAGCAGCCTCAAAGAGAGCAGGGATGAAGCATCCTTCAAATGGCCACCAGCTGCCAATGAGAGCACCTGGACTCAAAGGATCTGATTCGTACTTGAATGGGTTTAGATCCACATGCTTGATTTACACATGGGAGTATGAATGCTTTTCCCAACAAGCCAAGTTCAACCCATTCAAATCAACACTTAGCAAATATTAAACATTAAGTAACTCAACAGCTAGCTCCATCAATCGCACTGACCAGAAGGATTTAAAACCCAGCAATAACCAAAATAGCCTTATGAGCCTTAGGAACAGCTGGGCTCATTTTTTCTCCCCCCCTTAGAGATTCACTTCTGTAAAACAAGGCTTCGTTCTTCAGTGTAAGACTTCACTACACAGACAACCTGAACCAGAGCTATCAAGCCAGGCTGCAGTCTCCAGCAGGATGGATGGTTTCACAGGATCCTTGGTACATTCATACCATTCCCTTTCCCTTGGGGTTCTTCTTTATGGACAGACACTCAGGAAACAGGATAAAAGTGAGTCTACCACCATCAGCCACTCACGAATACATTGTACGTTCTGTGATTTTGTTGTGCATTTTTTAGTTATGTTGCACTTGTAGTTTGAACAGAGAAATCCAGACTGATCTCCTCCACCAAGCAGCACAGCTGCAGCCCAGCAGGGACAAAGGAGGCAGATTAATGAGTGCTTTGTACAACTCAGGGTAATATTAGCTTGAACCCAAAGCCTCAGACACCTCTTCCCAGGCTTACAGTTCACAGCTATCCGTACGCAATACGTACGTGCACACTCTGCTTACAAAGAAGCAACGTTGCTTCTGGTAGGTCCTCGGCAATACCAGGTAAAGTGTTTGGAAGGCCAACAGCCACGTACAGAAAAACACAGAAAAAAAGAAGTGAACTCACCCAAGTGGTGAAGAGGCTCCCTGGCCATGCAGCATTCCCTTCAGTGGCTGCCCTTATAGGAGCTCTACCCTGGGTCCACCCCTTCTGGTCTGGGGGGGAGCACAGCTGCAAACAATTTGCCTGTGCTCCCTGGGCAGCCACAGCCCTTCACCAAGTGCTCAATCACCAGTTCAGGCCCTGACCTAACGCTTCCCCTACAGTGTACAGGGTGGCAAAGCCTTACGAATGATAAGTGCTACAATGGAAAAGTCTTCTTTATGTACATGACCTAGCAATAACCATAGGTAACAGGAATATGTGCAATTGTTACTGTGATCATTCTGCCCTTCAGCACACAGAAAGGTGCCCAAACTGGGCCATCAGCTGCTCACAGAGAAGCACAGTGAGCTGCTACCTGCTTAAACACTGGAGGTTCAACTGCAAGGCTGACTGTGCTCACCTGCATGCAAACTGCACGTCCTCAGCACCAAAGGATGAGGGCTGGGTAATGAAATGATTGTGACTCAGTAATACTCTGTCTCAGTAAACCCAAACCAAATTCCTAATGTTACAGCGACATTTTCATGCGGTTCAATACACGCTCACAGCTCAGGATTGCTCAGGTTGGGAGGAAGGGGAGATAACACTGTAATGCAGGTAGAGAACCTGGAGCTGAAATACATTACAGTCTCAAGAAATCATTTCGTATAACTGGTAGAACAAATTGGCTTTAAGAGACATCTCAGCTGGCACATGTATTCCCCACTGAACAGTGATACCTATTCAAACGATCAAAACCCGTCAGTTCTTAAACTCAGGATAAATCCCAGGCCTCAGAAACAGGCAAATGAAAAAAAAAAAAGAAAAAGAAAAAGAAAAGTTCAAAAGCAGAAAGGCAGTAAATGTTACTCTTAGGACCAATCTCTCTGATATGCCTCAAGCTTGCTAACAGCATTTTAATGCCACAGGCGTGTTACTTTCCTTTGCCCTCATATTTTATTTCAGCAAAGCCCTGTCCTAATAACTGACTACAAACTACTAAACAAGCTGTAGCGTTATCTTGCTAGCTGGTGAAATATTCAGCTCCATTTAAGTGCCATGCAAAAATGAGTGAATACAGGGACAAAACAGGAATTTTGCATTCAGACCCAGGGATGCCCTACTGAGACCCATCCCTCACTCCTGGAAAGCACAAGTGCTCTCCCTTCAAATCAATGCAAAGCAGCCCACCGTTGCGACAGGATAAAATGCCTCCATCACGTTTCATGTGGAAATTACCAAAATACCGTTTGAAATTCTTTCAAAGCTACATTGATAGCAAAGGAAGAAGTGACAAGCCAGCTCCCATCGCCGGCCAGGCTCGCTGGGAGAAGTGCCCACCTATACGTAACCACTAACGTATCCACAGTTGCTTCTGCACTTCTTCAGGGCACGCAGAGAAGCCAGCATTCAGGTGGGACCCCACAGAGGCCTGGCAATGTCAGCAGTGCATTTAGCTCAGCTCCTTCCCCTTCTCTTCTTTCCCCTCTGTGTGCTCCTAAAGATGCACAGTGAGGGCGAAACAGTCCCACTCCCAGACAGCTTTCCAGACACAGAAGAAGACTGAACTTCTCCCCCGCCCAAAGCACAGCAATGTAATTGCAGATCTGGCCCTAAATCGTTGCTTGTTTCCAGATGGCAAAACATTCCCCGGGTCTAGCGACGAGGATCCAAAATACTCTTCAAAAAACACTTCTTGAAAGATTTCCAGCCCAACTGCTCGGGGTCTGGATGAGCATCCAACTGTCTAAATCACACGCCAAAGCAGAGTGTGAAGCTCTCACCTTAGAGACCATCTCCACCAGTTGCTATGAACGCGCGTGCACAGAACTTCAGTGTCTGAAGCCCTTGTTTGCAGCAGTGGCACAACTGAAAGCAACACCAATTCACAGGCTGCTGTTCTACCAGCAAAGTCCTGCCTGGTGCTCCACGAGAGACAGCCAGTTCTGTTTGACTGCATTTGCATCACACTTGCCGGGACCCGTGCATGGGGAATTAATAGCTCCCACTGCTACCACACTGCAGCCAGTTCTGCTGCGCTCATTCCTGCAAGTCTCACTGCACAGAGGTCAGACACAACTTTAATGAGCACCTCTACCATTCTATTTATTTTAATACCTTCATTGGCTCATGAAATTTATAGTAATTAAATGTATTATAATTACAGCGCATTAAGCAGGGGCTCTTTAAATGTATCCCCCGTTATTTTATATCAGTTAGAATTAATAAAATTGGTTGTAAAGCCTAATATCTGGTGTATACTAATGCCTATTCCCATCATTACACAAAGGTCTATTTAGGTCACGGACGACAGCAAAGATTTCTGTACTACCAGAAAGTCTGTAATAATCCATTTTCTCTACCAACCCTCTGATAGAAAGATAACTGAAGTGAAGCTTTCTCTGCTTTGATTGCCCAGGTTTCCTCTGGAGCCAGGAACAAGCAGTGGAGGCATAAAGCGAGGTGACGCGCACCAGGTACAGACCCACACTTCTCACAGCTGACAGCAGCTGCTCGGAGATGCTCTCAGAGACGGGACTCAGCTCAGCTCCCTCAGCCAGCATTCATTTCCACTCTAGATCCCACACTTGGAGCAAAAAGAAGCAATATCCCAGAAGCACGGCACCTGCCCTGCACCCTGAAGGCTCCGTGCTTTCCACAGCACAGCTGAATCACCTGCAGCTTTTGTGCCCTAGGACTGCGCAGGCACCTGCAGGTGCTGCCCCGTGACCTGGGCACTTTTTGTCACTTCCATCTCCTCACCAGCTAAAAGCATCACAGGATGACCCCCGCGGACCTCCTTTCTCTGTAACAGCAGAGAGCATTCTGTGCATCACACAGTAATGCAATTTTTGGTGTCTGCAGTACATTACTTTGTGGAACTGACTGCCACGGGGTCTTAGCAGGGCAAACAGTTTAAAACCCGCTACTTTCAGTGAATGACAAAGAATGGTATTTCAAGTTATAAGAACCAGGCTGAACATCAGAAGATAGTAAGTTCATCAGCTCCAGTGACAGGGGCAGATGCTGTGCTGGTGTCAGAACGGCATTGCTCCCAACTCCCCGGGCTCAGGGGAAGGAACTGCAGTAGTGATGCCACTGACCTGCTCCTGCATTTTCTTTTTGTCATTCTGGGAAAAGGATCTACAAATGGAACTGCTAAGGAAGATGGGAGTTCAATTTCTCTACACCTCGGACTCCTTCCCCTTTCTTCCCGAGGTTGTGGGGATGGTTTGAGCAGGGAAGTGCTTCCTTCAGCCCTCGTTCTGCAGCTCCAGACCCAGCAGCTCCTCAGCGATGCGGCTCAGCCAGCTCCACTCTGCCTCTACAACCCGAAACACAACATTCTCAGCAGCTCCTGCAGGCACCTCGTGCTCCCAAGCATTCGAGGGCACTGGAGCAAAAGGTGTGACGTGCCTGCTATCACTCCTTCATTCGCTTTGCCACTTAATGGCCAGCAATTTAATTATGACACCACGCAGACCACAGGTGCTCTCAGCACTTGTTAGGCTGCCTTGTTCTGAGCCTCTGCGGTGCTCCTCACTGACATCTGCACGAAATGCTCTTTTCTCTGCTAGTGCAGAGGTGCACGAGGATCCCCCAAAGCCCTCACGAACCCGGCATTTTCTCTTGGAAAACACACATCTATGGGGCTACTGGCAATGCGGAGCAGTAAAGCTCCGAGCTGCCGGGAGGAGGGCAGGGCTCACATCCTGATGTGCCCCAAACTGACAGCTTAACCTCTGCCTGGTACCTGAGAAAACCTCTGGAGTTCTTTCTGCTTGCTGGTCCCCGTCTGCCTGCTTCCTTTCTGCAGCAGAAGGCAAAGCTGTTCCTCAGCACCTACACCACTGTGGAGGAACAGCTGGCTTTGGGAACGGCAGGTTGGACTCCAGTTGAGTGCACGCTATGTCATCTGCCCTCCAAAGAACAGACACACGAAGTAGCTGGCAGCGTCATCACAAGCAATATGCCTCAGTACTGATCTTGGACACACAAACATCATTATTTCCCATTTACAGGCTCAGAGTTTCTTTCCCTTCTCCCTGAGCAGTTTCACACCTCCATGCAACAACTCCGTCCTTCCAGCCAGCTCTCCCAGCTGGGGACACCTTGAAAACACACATTTCTGCCTTCCAGGGGCATGGTTCATCATTAAAAGTTTTACAGTTTTACTGAGCCTAATACCTGAAAGCAAGAAATAACACCCCTGTTTTCAAAACGAGCAGGCTGAGAAGCAGCTGTGTGGGATTCATGTCAGCCAGGGATGTTTGGGGGCTGTAAGGCCTCAAGCTGGGCCAGGCATGCTCACCCCTCCCACTCCACTCCTTGCTCACAGACTAAACCCCACAAGCTCAGCTCTTGCAAAAATTGCTCACTAATTCTTTCCAACAGCTTTTCCTTTCTTTTTTTTATAATGGCTGTCGTGATGCTGGCCAATCCTACTAGCTATGTTTAGTTAATCTGCATAGGCCAGGATCAGGCTTGCTGTGCATCTCTGTGGTACGTGCAATTCATACAGCCAACACCCTCCTTGGAGGTCAGTGCAGCTCTTCATTCTGCCTTAACGAGCTCAGGGGCCCCAGTGCATGTAGCTAACGTGCACCCTAACGCATGCTTCACATCCAGCCCAGCCCTCCAACACACAGTCTCACCAAGAGCAAGGCCTCAAATGGGAACTTCTTCAAGGGAATCATTAAGTGTACACATAAATCTTTTTGAGAGTCAAGCCTACATTTTGAACTCAAGTCACTGATGTTCAAACCCAAATTTACAGCACTACCAAGCTTCCATAAAAGGCAAAAAAGCTGCAATAAAACTAATGGCCGCTTGTGTTTACATTTCTGTTGGTGCATTTCAGCAAGTGAGATGATATTCACGTCTTCAGAAGTCGGAGACACGTTATTTATAATGTTATCAGCTCAGGGCTGCTTTTCACAGTGAGCATTGCTGCTCGTTCTGAGCAGTTTGCACAGTGCTCACACAGTCTGCCCCTCACGTGGGCTCACACTGGGCTGCTCTCACAGCACCAGGTCAGAAAAGCAGAGCCCTCTGCAACAAAGCAGTGCTCCAGAAGCTGGAATTACCCACACAACTCTTCCTCTCTTCTGCTGCTTCCTGACACGGTAGAACAAAGTGAGTTCCAAGCAGCCTCGTGCCCAGGGTACGTGGTGTGCTTCCAAGCTTGCTCTCATTAGTGACATCTCAGCCTGCAGAACAACTGCTTGACTTGCACTGTGGGAGCTGCAACACTCATTCAGTGGCCATGGGTCTTACAGGATCTTAGAATCACAGAACGGCCTGGGTTGCAAAGGCCCACACCGCTCACCCAGTTCCAACCCCCTGCTGTGTGCGGGGTCACCGACCAGCAGCCCAGGCTGTCCAGAGCCACATCCAGCCTGGCCTTGGATGCCTGCAGGGATATAGGATCTGGACGAGGTGCCCCCCAGAGCAAGGAGAAGGAGAAAGCAGGATTAATGATTGCTTGTATGAATTATTCAGCATTCTGTGCCATTCCAGAAGAAGGAAAGACGCCGGGCAGTTGGGACCAAGGAAGAATATAAATACTCCTTTATTTATTCACAGCCTATTTGTTCATTCCTCCAACAGTAAAGCACATGAGAAAGAGCAATGCATTCTATACCTGCCATAAATCATTTCTATTTCTTAAAGCTCCTCTATCCCCTTTCTCAGCAAATACAGAGGCAAATGCACTAACAGAAGTTAAATCTATTATCATAAACTTTGCTAGAAAGAGGTCCTGACCTTTTGGGATAGGATACAGACCCTATTAAATACAGTTGAAAATACATCCCGGGTTGGCAAAAATTCATTTTTCTCTTCTTCCCCAGCAGCATCAGAACTAAATTTACGCCTCGCTTGGTTCAAACAGTGGGCAGAGAGCGAGGCAGGGCTGTATGGCGGAGATAAAACCCTGGCTGTGCTGCACTGATGGCAGAGTGCCCGCCGGCTCCCTGGGACTCGGCAGCTCCTCAATCTGTGGGCAGCACGCTGTGCAGAGCTGTGGGCAGCAAGAGAAGGACTGTGAGAGATGGGGAGTGATTCCCAGCTCACAGCTTTACGTCGCCATGCAGAGAGGTGAGCTGCTCCCTGTGGGAACGTGGGGAAGCACTGACTGCCTCTTTTTGCCCCCTGTTTGGGGACTTGCAAACCGCTTTTAGCAGCACTCAGCAGACAGCGGAGCAGTGCTGGTGAATCACTGAAATGCAACATGGAATAAATTGGAATGAAAGCAGGATGGGACCATGCAGCACCAGGGGAACTCATCTCAGCCACGTGTAGCCCTGCAAGCAGGTCTCCAATCAGAGATGGGTCCCTGGAACGGGTCAGGCCCTCACTGTCACTGGGTGGGACAGCACTCAATTCTCAGAGCAAGTCACTAACAGCTGGAAACAATAGGATGATACAACCCTGTTGTATAAAACCAACCCGGGGCCGCAGCATCCCCTCCCTGCTCTGCAGGCCCAGTTCTGCAACCTCTGTATCCTTGAAAACACAAGTGTGTCTGGTTTTGTCTTCCGAAGAGAATTATTTCTAAAATCACGCTTGCTAAAATCACACTTGCTAAAGCACGTGAACGTTTTCAATGGCACGACCTCCATTATTAATAGGAACAGAACGCGTAGCACCCGAACGCAAAGCTCCCAAATAGCAACGTTTATCTATTCAAAGAAGCAATTAGGCAGGCTCTGGGCGGTAAAACCACTGAACTACTATTTCCAGTTAAATACAAGGACATCCATTACGACTGTCATTATCCCAAGGAGGACTGCAGTCAGTGCTGTACAACTTACCAACCCGCTCGGTGCCTGTCACCTCCCAGCCCTGTGCTTCCCAGGCTGCAGCGGGTTGTCAGCACGCATCCAAGTAAGCCAAACCCAGAAGAAAATTCACCCAACTTCCCCGTTTATGATTTTATCTCCCACCTAATTACAGCTGAAATAATACATAATAAGATTTGCGCTCCCAGTTCGAGCCTGATATATCTAATAGATTTTTCAATATTGGTTTATCCAGCTATGTCAGAATGACAGCCCCGCTTAATGTTAATCAGAGGTTGCATGTGAGCATCAATGTTAAGCTCTGCACAGCTCAGTGGAATTATCAGAGCTGCGAGACACCGTCGATATGTTTTGATCTCTGTGTCAAATGAATTTGGTTCCTTGTTAATTTTTCCCCTTTATGTTTCCTTGCTGTTTAATTGTTTTGTCATCTGGGTGTACGCTCCTCCATCTACTTGCAATATTAGATGTTTAGGCAAATCAGAGGACCCAGTGTGACATCCACCGTCACCGAGATGGGGTATTTGCTGCTCTCCCAGGTCCCAACCACGCACTGTGTGCACCTGAAGTGCAGCTCCTGCTCTCAAGGGGCCACTGAACGTAAGGCTGATGGACGCCATGCCCCTCAGCTACCAAAAAGTACGTGGGAAAAAAAACAAAACAAAACAAGCCACAGGGCTCTGGCATTATGAGGAGAACCACCTGGACTTCAAGAGGCCTGGAAATCCTCATGGCACATAAATAAGGGTGACAGGAGACCTGTCATGTTCATACAGAGCTTCCCAGATAGAAGCAAACACAAGGGCTGGAAGAAGCCCCCCCTTTCCCAGCAGATACAATGGCCTGAGGTGTACTTCAAACATGTCTCCATTGGAAGCAAAGCTCTCCCACCCACCCCCAGGACACCCATTTTCTGATAGCATTCACCGTAGAATCAGGGCAATGACAAGTCCTCCCACCTGCCCCTGCACATCACTATTTTAAGGGTCTGCTCATAGTACCAAATCAAGTCCAGTTCTTCAGTTAGAGCACAATCACTTCAGAATGACCCCTCACCACGTCCCGAGAGCAGCGTGATGGGGTGGTGAGCATTCTTCCCTATGTTAAAACTCCGATCAGCTGACTTATCAATGAGATTGATTTCTCCTATTGACATCACGCTTATTAAGGTCACTATTAGAAAGCTACATCAAATCTGCATTTAGATCTCTATTTTGTCTAAATTCAAGGCATGGAAACAGGTTTAGAGCCGTTAGCACAACTGATCTGGTCCCCCAGAGCTCAGTAATCAATGTGTGGATGCAAACACTGCCAGCCTACGGAAGCTGATGATCAGTTCAGACCCTCCACAGAATGAAATGTAATGGAAGTTAAAAGAACTGGCAACTGGAAACCGAAGATGAAACAGCTGAAAGAAACGTGTCACTGTCACTATTTCTGAGATGTGTCAGACAAGGCAACACATGGTCTATCCATCATGAGACTCTCTTCAGATTGACTGACAGATGCACAGAGCACTTTCAGTCAACTTGGGCTTAAAATATCAGGCTTCTCAGTGCTCCCGCGCTACTCTGTGCCTTGGTTATTCAGGCTCACACAGAACAGAACATTCACCTGAGTGCAGTCAGAGCTGAAAGGTCAAAGCAGACAGGTGAGGTTCAGTTATCAGAAGCATGTCAGCTTTCAAAAGGAGTAATAACACCCACTGCAAGATGCTTGTTGGAGTACAGAAGGCAAGAAGCGAATGGGGTGGATTGAGGCATTGTGTGCTTTCTCCCCTCTTCCCAGCAATCAGCACATCATTGCTGTGACATCTGGTTTTCAGGTGTTGGTTGAACACAAATTCATTTTCCCCCATGCTGCAGCCCAAAAGACCTTTCTTTAAAAAAAACACATCCAGCAAAGCCTGCAAGTTCAGAAAAAGCATGAGCAAAGAACCCCATTCATTTCTCCTGGCTGGCTGCTGCAGCTGCTCCACCTGCCCAACAACCTGATCTCAGACCCAGTTCAGTGCCAGTGAATGCAAAGAGGCCAGTGCTGGGAAGAACAGCAACAACATGAACAAACAGGACTGGATCTCTGACGAGGAAAGCCAGATTGCATTTTAGTTATGCAGCCCATGTCAGGACTTTCCAGAATTGTGGTGGGAGGAGGGGAGCCCAACCTGCATCACCTTACAAAGCCTCAGTTCTTGGAAATCGCTGAGCAGCTCTGTGAGAATAGACTTCGGCCACAGCACTCCATCTGGACAGCCCAAAATAACAAGATGCTTTTACAAGCACTGCTCTGGAGGGCTGACTCTGGCAACTTTATTCACGTGCACTGCTCAAAGCCAAACCCTGAACTGTCATCAGCAGCTCTCACACTCTCTGCTTTACCAAACTGCTCCTTACTCTCTCCCTCTCCATCATTAAGCAGTACCTCAAAGCCAGATTTCAGGAGGAGCTCTGCTCCCCGCACCTCTGCTGCACAGAACTCTGAAGAAGCTGCAGATCCTGTGGCTGCCACAGCTCTCAGCTGCCTGCTGGATGAGGAT
This sequence comes from Perdix hodgsoniae, assembly GCA_035772895.1. Taxonomy (NCBI): domain Eukaryota; kingdom Metazoa; phylum Chordata; class Aves; order Galliformes; family Phasianidae; genus Perdix; species Perdix hodgsoniae. The sequence continues at coordinate 4,876,037 of JAPSGF010000022.1, forward strand.
GCTGTGGCTCACACTCTGTTGGAAACCCAGCTGCATACCCTTGCATGTCTGAGCACAGTTGTGGTTGATTTTTAAGGATTGCTGCAAAGCACAAGTGCCAGAGCAGCTTCAAAGCTTGCACATCTTAACCCTTCCCCACCTCCTCTGACAAATACAATTTTTTCCCCTTGACAGCACAGGAGGCAGCTCTTCTGATGGGAAGGCAATCCTGCTGACTGCATGAGCAAAATGGGCTCTGTGGCGTCACACACAGGGAACAGCCTCCTCGGGAAGGAAAACACCACCATGTACCAGTCTGCAAAGCAAAGCGTGTGCCAAGCAGCTCTCAGAGCCAGGCATAACCTGCTTATAGCAGATCTGTGCTGAATCTGCCCCACCTTCAATCCCTCTGCCATAGGAACTTCTGCCACCATCACCCTACAGGTGGCACCTGCAGAAATGTGCCAGAGGACACCTGGGGCCACCAAGCAGCGACTGATGGAGGCACTGCCCAGCAAGCCTGAGATGTTCCCAGCACACCAACATGCTCAGCACAACAGCTGGACCACCTCACTGGCCTCTTTGCCTTGTTCTGCTCAGCACCCTTTGCGGTACTTCTTTAGATGGACAACAGAAAGCATTTACTGAACTGCCTTTTCTCCATTGGCTCTCTGGTGTTTGATTAACAAGGGCTTACCTACTTGTATTTCAAACGGAATTGGAAATGAACACGCCTGTATTTAATTCCCACACTTGAAACATGAAGGGATTTCAGTGCCACTGCTTGAGCATGGATAGCTGCTTGCTATCCACCCAGGGAGCAAAGCAGCATGATGCAGCTTCTGCACAGCACCCTGCATTTCTTGTCCCCAACAAAAACGTGGAGCTGCAGAGGAAGACAGGACACCAAGCTTTAATTTTCCCCCAAGCTGTATTTTCATCTTTTCAGCTGTTCAAAATAGAATCTTAAACTCACTGCCATTTCCCTGCCCTGCCCCAGGGCTCTGCCCTTCCTCCCTGTTCAGAAGTAAAACCGACACTGCTGCTCCACACACCTGCTTCTTCCAAAAGAAGCTGCTTTTTCCAAACATTTTGCTCCATCTGTGCAGGGAAGAATCTAACCTGCCGTTTAGGGAAACGAGGTGACCCACATTCAGTCTGCACTTAGGACAAAATGCTGTCAGGCTCCCACATGACTAGCCTGGCTGAGTCAGTCCTTGCAGCTTAGCAGATCTGGCTTGTGTCTGGCTGCACTGCAAGCTTCAAGTCTACGCTCAGTGCCCATAACCACGGCCAAGCATCCCTCCATCAGAAAAAAAGTCACCCTGCTCAGCACAGCCGAAGGTGCACGTGAGCCTGGAGCCCTGCTGGGACCTGGGGTGCACCCAGCAAGGTGCTGCACAGCTTCCTGCTGACAGGAATGCTGGAGATCAAGCCTGAACTCAAACATTTGCAGATAAACTCCTGGACCAAGCTAAGAACCATCACTTTCTTTCATTTCTACTTCTCCTAGCTTTGGTGAGTAAAAAGTCAGCAATAAGCAGGGACTTAGGAGTCTGCTTCTCCTAAAAGGAGGCACAAGCAATGCACACCCTGCAGCAGGTGCCAGCATCCCCCCCTCCCCATAGCCCTACCTGCACCAGGCTGATCCTATCAGCCCAAATGAGATTTGAGTGCTGCAGCTTAGAGATAAAACCAGGCTGGAGTCGCCTCAGCAACAAAAAGGCCTGTCTGGGTCCTTGAATTTCCATGTGCTTATAGTGTAGGCTTGCAAGAGAGCGATGCTGTCACGTTCTCCTGGCAGAAGAGCTCCATGTATTTTACATATGCTAACAAACACATATACACTTCTTTCTTCATTTACATCCATAAACAAAACGATCAGAAATGGAAAGGCAAAATATATTCTGTTCTTCCCCGCAGAGCTTATTCTTTAATCTAAGAGTGCTTCTGTTTTCCTGATAATACAGAACAGAATTGCACTCAGGAGTGATGTGGGTCAGGGGAAGCACTAAGAGAAATGTTCCCAGTAACAACCCAACACCCATAATAAATGGATGCTGATGTGCTCAGCAGAAAAACATTAATGCTGACCATGGCAGCAGCTCACACGGGAGCTGTTTGGTTTCAAAGGGATGCAAGCACTACACATCAGCCCTTGGCCTCACCATCCCCAACACAGCGCAGGGCTGCTCCACCCCAAGAATTCATACTGGATGGCACCTGTTGCTGTCACTGGGGAAAGCAACTCCTTCAAAATCATTTGTGGGTTACAGACTGTGAACTGGGCCAAAAGAAATTTGGGGATGTGGCTTGAAAACAAATGTCAGTCATTGACCCCCTCAGCAGAAGCCTTTCTATCCCTGCAGACACAACGGGCTGTGTTGAAGCAACCAGGCAGGCAGAGGTCACACTGCCATGCACATCCAATTGATGCTGAGATTTCAGCCTAACCTGCTGGGAAGAAATCCAAAAACTAGGGCAATTAGAAGAAGTGATTATTATTAGATATAAATAAGAAAGATAATTGTATTTCTCACTGAAGCCGTAAGGGCTCTGGGACCTCCACCTGTGTACCGAGCCAAGGAAGTTTCCAGCAGCTTGTGCACTGGCTATCAGTCCTCCTCTGCACAAAAGGCATGTCTGTCCCCATAAGCAGCCAATCCAGCCCATCTGGGTTTTACCTTTCTGGCCCCAAAGATCCCATCTGAGGTGCTCAGCTGATGCCGCTGCAGCAGTGGGAGAAAAGCCAGAGGGATAAAAGGTCCCTTTTGGCACCATCAGATGTTCAAGGAAATGGGCTGGATGGGGAATTTAAGATGACTGAAGGCTTCGTGTGGTCCCCTGTGAGAAATTATGACCTATTTCCTTCCTCTGATTGTGTATCCTTCCTGAACTGACTTTTGGATTATTCAATATTAAAAATGCATTGCCCTATAAACAGGCAGGGTAAAGAAGCATCCCTTGCAATTTAAATCACTCTGCTCGAGATTACATTCAAGCCTCATTAGTCTGAAGAGACCTGGGATCCTCTTCCAAATGACTGAACTGGGGCAGACATTTTTCTGACAAGACCCTAAAAGTATTCAGGTCCATCCAGGCAGCAACGTCTGGCTTTTGTTTGAAAGAAGAGATTTCTTGTTCTGAGCGATGCTACAAAGCAATGTCATGTCATGTTTACTACTTCCCCTCTATTGACTTCTGCAGCTGGTTAATTTTTTATGATAGAAATTACAAATATTTAGCCTGCTGATGGCAGGATGAGCTAAGTATTCCCAAGGCTCGTGCACACCAACCTCCTTTGTTTCCTGGTTTCAGCTGCCCACATTAGATCTGCTTACATCCCCCACGTCTGCTGGCACACAGATAGGGCTGCACGTCAGCCACCCAGCCCCGCTGCTACAAAGCACACAGGCAGCACGTGGGGCTCCTTCCCAGCCCCGAGCCCTTCCCAATTCCTCACAGTGCTATCAGGATGGGGGATGGACATAACCAAGTGCCCCAGGTGGATCCAGGCTGTGGAAGGAGCACGCACAGAGCCAGCAAAGGGGCTCCTGGAGTTGGACTCTGCTCCAGTGATGAGGCCATGCAGACACTTGCTGGGAGATGCTGCACTGTGCTCAATAGAGCTGGCTGTACATCGTGAGAAGAGCCTGCTTGCTCCTGCAGTGCAAGAGAGCCCTGGTTTCAGGTTCGCTTTCACTCCAAGCAAACGTCACCATACCAAAATTCTGGGAAATTTGCTAGCCATGCTTTCCTTTCTCCCCAAACAATATCTCTGTGATGCACTGCCACACACGAGTTGAGCAACTCTTATTTTTTACTTCACTCAAGACAGCTGTTGTTTATTACTGTAACTGAAGCATCTTATCTTTTTGCCTAGATGAAAGTATCTGAGATTGGCGACTGTGACACAAAGGGCACCACGACCACAACGTGCGTTAGCAGCAGCTTCCATCAGGCAGCTGAGGCAGCAGAAGGCAGCAGAGCTACAGTTGAAAGCCAGCAAGGCTCACGACGACGTGTACCTGAGCAGCCACCCAGGCTGCAAGCTGAGCCAATGCATCTTCATTATTACTGGCACCCAATTTAGCGGAATCGATGTCAGATGGATATTCCAGCATTCGGCTGTGAACCGCAGGGCTGAAGCACGTGATGGGTGAAGAGAGCCTGGAGAGATGTGTTTGTTCAGGAGGAGGCTGAGAGGGGACTTCTTAGCTGCTGCAGCCTCCTACCAGGACCTTAGGGAGCCAACAGCAAAGCCGTCTGCGCTGTGAAGGTGAGGAAAAGGAATCACTGCTCTTAGAGGTCTCTGGCACTGAGCAAGGAAGACCCCCATCAAGCTGATCCAGCTTTGAGACTGAGGTCTTCAATCAGGAGGTTGGGCCAGAGGACCTTGAGAGGCCCCATCCAACCTCAAGGATTCCAAGCATGCTCCAGCTCAGCTCCCAGCAAACCCAAATTACTGACATTTCCCACTCTGTAATGACAAGCTTTGACGTGGGAAAGCACGGGTTTCAGACTCCACTGAATAGCTGCTGCCCACAATGATTCAAAAATAACCACCTGCATCTAAATACACATACTTTGTCAATGTAAATAAATACATTAGCTAAACACCCAACCCCACCGGATCACGCTAGCTCAATTATACAATAACTCACTGCACTATGAAATTTGAGATGCGGGCACAATTCAAACTACCTTTCAGAATTCCCAAATTAAATCCCAAACGTTTTCTATGGGGCACAGCCATCCCATATAAATGGGGCAGCTCCGAGCTGAGCCGTCCCCACGTGGGTACCCACAGAGTCGGAGCCACGTGGCCCTTCCTCAGCTCCCCCCCCCCCCCCCCCCCCAGCAGACAGCAGACCCACCGCAGTGCTGGGAAGCTCTCCGAGGGCTCAGCACAGCCCAGGGAGGCTGGACGCACTCATCAAAGATTTATCTACTCCGTTTCCCTGCCAACAGTTAGTTGGCATTATTGTAGAGGCTGTAATGAATTACAGCACAACGATGCAAAACACACCGTGTCAGACCCAGAGGTGCTGGAAACCCGCAGGTTTCCCTGGAGTCCGTGCAGCAATGCTGGTTTACATTAACGAGGTGCTCAGCCTGCATGTTTAATCCTAGTGTCTTACTATAGCCCAAATTATCTAAAAGTTCCCAGCTGCAAATGCAGCATCCTGCAAATTAGAAAACCGTGACGTGTCAGAGATGCCCCAGACTTCATCCTTCCACCTGCTCCCATTGCTGTGACTTTTTTGGGACATCAGCTGAGGAAAATCACAGCGGTTAAAACCCCACACCCAAATAAATCACTGGGCTGTCTCCTCTTTCCCAACTCATTATACAGAAATGGTTTTGTTGTGGTTTTTTTTTTTCTTTCTTTTTTTAAAAGCCCAAGGATGCAGTGAAATAGAAACAAATTACCATTTGAAATGGTAGGAACCATCCCAGCGTTTGCTTCTTTCCAGATCAGCACCTGGCACCTCAGCATCCCTGCTGCCTGCAGCACAGGCTCCTTGCTCTCTGCCACAGTGTCCAAGCATAGCATCAGCACTTGTATCCCCGAGGGATGATCACAGCTCTCACACACAGCATCCCCCTGCAGGGGCTCACTAAGGACCTCTTTCTGCATCCTCCTGCCCGCACTCTTCCCCCTGCTCCATCCTCCCCCATCTTTTTGCCATCTGGTACCCATCAGAGGCAGGCAGACCCGCAACACATGTGCACTTACCAAATCCTTTAAACCTAACTAGAGCCCTGTTTTGTTTCTTCCTCGTCAGAAGCCGCAAGGAATCCTGATTCGGTACATCTGGACCTTCTAATAGGGTAACAGCCTGGCTGTGCCAACTCTGCTTTCTGTCTGACTCCATCTTAATCATCCGCAAATCACAAAGGGCTGGGAGGGGAGCACAGCCAGCACGACAGCAGCACAACGATGGCAGCTGAATGCACAACAGTGGCTGCAGATACAGCTCGGACATGCAGTGCTGCACCAAAAGCTGACATATTCATTTGCATCCTATTGCCGACCTCATCCCAGTGCTTGGACACATCAGGTGGTTCCACACTCCTGCTGCAGTGATACAGTCCCAGCTGGGTGCACGAGGAGAAAAGCCCCATTCCCTGGGAAATAAATGTAAGGAGGTGGAAACTGCTCCTCCCAGCTTCAGGCAGCATGCTCAGTGCTGCTAATGCCTGTGATAGCACCGCAAAGGTTTCCACTGCTACTCTTTTCTTTACTCTGGGTGCTCGTATTTAGTTAGCTTTCCAGGAATCCTGTGGTTTGGTTTTCTCAGCTTCCAGTAAAAGGAATTTCTAAATATCAGAGAAGTGCTTAAAACCATGACCTACTGATAGATCTGAAGACCTCGCCTTCCCTCCCATTTGATGGTTTCTAATGCAGTATTACAGCTGTAGGCAGGGGTCAGAGCCCTGAGTTTTACACCATAGGGCTACAAATACTGCCCAAGTCAGTGAGCTGATGCTGTGCACTGACTGAGCCACCCCCAAGCCAAGTGACAGGAACCCCACCGCTGCACAGAGTGAGCTCAGCACAGTCAAAACCATGCAGAAATGCCAAAAAAGTGCTGCTTTGTCATGGTTTAGTTAGCAGCATCAGTGGGAGATCGGACTAGATGATCTCAGAGGGCCATTCCTACCTTAATGACTCCATGAGCATCTGCACAGAGAACACCCACAAGGTTTCTGACTTCTCTCCTATTCTGCACCATCAGTGCCCAGCCTCAATGCACACAGCTCCCTGCCACCCAGATCCCAACAAACCAATCCCACGTGTCACTTGTCAAGTGGAGCAATACAGCATTCCCTTGAAACGTAACTTTCCCCAACTCCACCTGACTGCAAAAGCAACTCTAAGGCAGAAACTGAGAGCAGGTTGCAAGCTGTGTGCAGCCTGCTCACCTCACTGCTGCTCTCCTGCTCCCATTCTCCTCTATAAACGTGCATGCACAGCAGGATGGGTCCTTCTGATGTTTGACCAAAATAGGCTGCTTAAGAAAAGACAAGAGAAAAAAAAAAATAAAACAACACAACAAAACAGAGGCAGAGGGGCCTTGGCTCCACGACAGGAGCCTGAAGACTTGTATTTATTTATGCTTTCCATGGGAAAGCCCTTCAGAGGCAGTAATCCACGACATCTGGCAGAAGGGCAGGGAAGAACCTTTACTGCCAGCTAACTGATACTTTATCCAAAAAGGAAAAGAAAAAAAAAAGAAAAAGGCTCTAATTGTTGGCTGTGCGAGGCTCTGCAACAGCTCCACGAGCTGATCACAGGGACATGAGATAAAGCAGAACCTGAGGCACTGGATGAAGACATGGTCCAGCAGGGCTCACTGGCCCTTAGGAGCTGGGCTGGAGGGCTGGGAGCCTCCAGAGCAGCCCAACCTCTGCACCCCAATTGCCCAGCTGTCACCAAGCCTCCAGGTTCTGATACCAAGCAAGCACCTGCCCATAAAAACATGGCATTCTGATGATTTTTTTTTTGCAATAAAACAGAGTGACTCAAAGTGGTATGCAGCACTGCCTGGCCAAATCCACATCAACTCAAAGTCTGAAATTAATGTGGGAAGTGATTCATAACAGCAGGAGACAAAACAGGCCTATTCATGCTACCCCATCTCAAGAGTAGAGCTATTTTGGATCCAAATTCTCTCTCCGCTTCCAAAACCACAGAGAAAAGCAAACAGATGTCAGCCATTGCAGATTTGCAAAGAGCAGCTCCTGATAGCAGCGCTTTCCTCCTTGCTTTCCACCTGGGGGTGTCGAGGTGTTTTGGGGGCAGCCAGGCTGGGAGCAGCACCAGGCACTGCTGCCAGCAGCCGAGACCCACGATGGGGACAGCATCCCGTTAGCAAGAGGATGCAATTATCAGGGGGCAGTTGCAAAAGCTCACAGACACCTCAGCCCAACATCAAATGCATCCTAAACACAACAGCTTCGGCATCACTGAAAGGCAGCGACGCAGAATCCTGACTGTGTCACAGAGTTTTACCTGCACACAATTAGTATCACGGTTGTATTTACTTTAAGTACAGTGGGCCTGGGCTCTGTAGCAGTAATGCCTGCTGCTCCTGGAGGTGCTTTAAAAGCGGTATCCATTTCTGAAAAGCAAATCTAGATGCTGATAGCACTCAGAAACTCTGAGGTCACACACAAAGGGACTCTTTTATAGTCCAAACTGTACCAACAGCAAATGTTATGCTGTGAAGGGTTACTCTGCAGACAAACCCTCTGCTGCAGCCCGTGTAACACGAACTAGGGTCTCTGAATTTGTTCTGTTTTCTTGCAGCGTTCTAGCTCAAATGCTAACAGCACCCCAGAAGATGAACTCACTCAGCTGCTGCACTTCCCTGCCCCACACCACCATCAGTCGTGGAGCATTTTGCTGGAAGCAGTTTGCCCGCATGGCGCCCACAGGCTCCTCCCCACCGCAGCACGCCCAGCAAATCTGGGAGGGGTGAGCCCAGTTTGGGTTCCTTTATTCTGCCTTAAACCAAAGGAATTAACCGACCGTTTGCTTCTAAACACATTTGGAGAATGCAGAAGACTGAACGTCTTCTAGCAAGCATTAACAGCTACAGAGCTGAACGCTGATTTAACCCATGTTTGCTATTTAACTCTGCTCCTTCTGCAGGATGTGCATCTTTCTATCAAAGGACAAGCATTATCCCATTCAAAAAAAAAGAAGTAAATCCAAGATTGCCACTTTCCACATATCCATCCCCTGTGTAACTTACTTCAATTTCTAATTTACAACTACCAAATACAATCTTACACTGGAATCTGCATAAAAATGAACAGACCTGCAGCAAGATATTAAATTTTAACGTGGCATGCCAGGGCAGCCAAGGAGGACCAGTATGGGTCTGTCCAAGAAGTTTGTGCCTGCTGGCTTGAGAGCTGGGAGGTGTAAGTAGGGCAGAAGGCATACAACACTTCAGTGCAAGAGAAATGCCTCGATGCAGCTGTTGTAGAGCAAGGATTGTGCAGCTTGCACACACTGACAGTGGGACTGCTACACACAAGACCAGGTCACTCAGCACTGGGCACCCACTGATGGCCAATGCAAGTGACATGAAAGAATAAAAAGTGCTAATGGAGCAAATATAGCACAGGCTTTCAGAAAGGGCATGAATTAAGCTGCAGACAGGCAATCAGTGAGAGGTAAGAGTCCAAACTGAGTCAGGAAAGGAGAAGGCTGGAGCTTTGGGATCACCCCTTCACTTATAAGGTGACCATTGCTCTATTTAGACAAATCCTGAACATCAGAAATAGCCTTGGGCTTCTCCAGTCCTGGGCACCAGCCTGATGGGTTCAGTCCCTCCAGTGTTAACAAAGACCAACGGGAGAAAAACCTTCTCACCAGGACAGTGAGTCCTCTAAAATAAGGTCTGAAGAGCGTCATCCTGAAGACAACACTCCTGGCTCCAAAAATAACAAAGGCAGCCGCACATCAGCGATGCTAAGAAGTACCATACAAGTAAGGCAGCCTGTGGAGTTCAGCTTCCAGCAGTGACCTGTGATAAGCCCTTCCCATCACCTTGCCCACGCTCCCCAGGCTCTCCCATGACCCTTCTGCACATCAGCACCCATGCTGGGCTCACACTTCTGAACACCTCCAGCAGTCTGAATCTAGAACCCACCACTACTTCAGATACACATCAACAGAACCAGAACAGCAGTGCTCCTTCTTTCTTCCCATCCCATTTCAAAGGAAACCATTTTAAGATGCTGACATCCTCCAAAGCATGCGGCCCTTTGGAGTTCAGCTTAGTTCCACATCCCTCTGCTGCCATGTATCCAAACACCAGCCCAGAAGTACTCGAGCGAAGCCGACTGTCGGTGATGCGGTGTTCAACTCCAGTGACACAATAAACATCTGAAACACAACAGCAAAGGCAGCCGGACTGAAACTGAAACCCAGAAAAAAGCAAGGCACAGGCAAGGGCTCGTTTTTCCTCCTGACTTTTACCTTTAGGAGGAACAGGACCTGCTTGGAACATAACTCAGCCAACTGCTGTGGCCACACAGGGGAAGAGCCACACTTGTGTGCAAAGCCACTGATTACGAGCACACAGAGGAGAAGCTATTAATTTCCCATCTCCTGTCCTTTTATTCCCACACTGATTAATATAAGTCAGAATCACAAGCGTTCCCCTTGCAGGCAATCAAAGAATGCCTGGGCAAAAGAGCTGTAATTTTCAGAGGACCGGTTCCATTCACCTCAATCGCAGCACGGATGCACACCCGTGCAAGCAAACATCAGCACACACAGGAGATGCTGAACTGCAGAGCTCACCACCTCCTGCAGCCTGGTGAGCACCGATCAGACAACAGCTCTGAGAGCCCGTGGCCACAAACTCTCATCTCTGTTCTAAATTCATCCTCGTGGCAGCCAAACCTGCTCCAACACTGGGCTTCTGCAGCTGTGATCCTCCACATCCTTCTCCAGTCAAAGCACAGCCAAGGCATCGGCCCACCACCCTGCACAGATGTGCTGGGCACGCAGCAATTACTTTCAAACAGAGCCATGCAGACTTTTCTTGAAGGAAAGCTGTCAGTCCTGAATCCCCAATTAATCCCATTAAAAAATAAATTAATTAAAAGGATGGTTGCTTGGTTGCACTGCGAGAACCGTTCTGTAATTAATGCGACCTCCATCTCCATATGGTAATTAGCAAACATTTATACTACCATTAAAAAGGCTGCGTTCATTACATAACCTCACTTTTTTTTTTTTTCTATTAGCTAACAAAACTCACAAGGCCAGATCAGCCAAAGCTTTGCCCCTTCATCCTCCAAATAAATGCAGTCAGAACTAATAGGCTTTTTAATTGATGCAGCCTGGGCATGCTGTTCCAAGGGGAAATGGTTTGAAGTTGAGGGAGGGGAGATTGAGGTTGGATGTCAGGGGGAAGTTCTTTGCTCTGAGAGCAGTGAGGTGCTGGAACAGCTGCCCAGAGAGGCTGTGGATGCCCCGTCCATCCCTGGAGGTGTTCAAGGCCAGGTTGGACGGGGCCCTGGGCAGCCTGGGCTGGTATTAAACGTGGAGGTTGGTGGCCCTGCGTGTGGTGGGCGGTTGGAGCTTCGTGATCCTTGAGGTCCCTTCCAACCCCGGCCATTCTGTGATTCCAGCTCTGTGCACGGAGCAGCAGCTCGCAGCCCGCTGGGCCCACCAGCCACCAAGCACTGCTGTGCTGTGCAAGAGCTCAAGGGAATGTGCATAGAGAAACCCAAAGGTTTCACTGCTCGTAGTGACAGAAATCTGCTTTCTGCTGCTCCAACTCGGATCACTGAGCTTCAGGCAGTAAGAGGCAGTCAGTAACACCCGTGCCCAAGCAGCTTTCAAGCTGTACATCAACCACACGCACACAAAGAAGGAAAGGATTTACTAATTGGAAAGATGATATAAAAATGCTAACAGGGCCATTAAGCTGGCAGCAGCACCGGGAACACCTAAATTTTTATCTAGATATACACGTAGATCTCAGCTAATTCAGTCTGAGATGGGTGGGACCGCTCCCCCCAGTCCCAAACAGCACCTTGCACACCCCCAGTGTTCACAGCCTCTGTGCACTGCTGTGCACTGGGGAGGTCACATCCAGAATTTAACCCCCAACCCCCCCTGAAGTCTCATGCATAAACACCAGGCAGTACTTCAAAGCAGCTGCTGTTTTCTCCCTCGCCGAGGCAGCCAAAACACACGGAGGATTAAGCCTGAAGATAGCAACGTACTGTAAACTTATCATAAAAGCAGGACTACAAAACCAGCTACCAGCTGTGAAGTATATTTACAACTGTAAATATAATATTTCAACTGTAGAGCAAGTCAATATTGCGCTATGGAAATGCCTTCTTTATCCATCAGCTTATCAGAATGGAGAAAAGGAGAATATAATTCAGCAGTTTTCCACAGTGCAGCGTTTTGCAGACACTGAGAATGTATTTCTGAGATAGTGACTTCTGCAAACAGCAACAGAGAGATCAGCTTGCTGATGAATGAATGCAATAACTTCAACTCGGAGACCTGCAGGAACACCTTGCTGCCACTTACCCTGGGAAGAATGAACTTAAATAAAGGGAAGGCGCCGGGGGTTGAGAATCAGAATCATGAAAAATTAATTTCTGTTGGTTTTACTGATTTCCACTTGACAGGATCGCTTATGACACCAATGAGGGATATTCCCAACATGTGAATTGTTAAGTATTTTCCAGCCCAGCAATTCCAGCCCTCCTCTGTTGGGCTGAAGATGCCGTCCACCAAGAGCTGCCAGCGGCATCCAGGACAAGGAGAAAATGGCAGAACAAGCCCTGAGAAAGAATCATAGAATGGCCTGGATTGAAAAGAACCACAATGATCATCCAGTTCCAACCCCCTGCTATGTGCAGGTCACCAACCAGCAGCCCAGGCTGCCCAGAGCCACATCCAGCCTGGCCTTGAGTGCCTCCAGGGATGGGGAGCCCTTTACTTATAGCTACAGCTGGAAAAATTACTTTCCAGTCTTTTCCTGCAGTTTAAAAACAAACAAACAACAACAACAACAAAAAACCAACACAAAAACTCCCCAAATGTTAACCTCGATACAAAGATCAATGCAAATACAACCACCTGGTTTCAACAGGCCCAATCCAACTTGAAGTAGGGCTAAGACAGATTCGGAGTAATTAGGAGCTCTTCCAATGGCCAGAATGTTATGACTAAAAATTAACGAAGTCAGCATTGCCACCAGTGTGCCTGAGAGCTATTGCCATATAAATCCTCAGCACAATTGGGCAAGGGGAACCGCAGTAAGATTCATTTATGGAAAGAAAAAATCACCTTCATTGAGAGATGGCAGCAAGTGTCAGTGTTGAACAGCAGCCTGTCTATGTGAGTGACAGTGTAGAAATGCATCAGAGCTTTGGAGATACAAGCTGCTGCAAATCCTGCTGGACAAATGAGATTGTTCATGGCTATTGGTGTAGATGGGCAAGAAACCTCCAAGAAGAGCCCTGGGCTCTTTTTGTCTAGGAGCACTCCCTTATTCTGGACATTTTAAGGTCAACTTGATAGAAACCTGGATGCTGAGAGCCTTCTCCAAGCCGACCTATCTGGTGAGTTTCCCACCTGAGCCAACAGCAGAGTAAGCTGGGCATGAATTTCACCCCAAAACGAGACCAGACTTATCCATCCTGTCCAGCATCGTTCATAGCAGGTCAATTACACCAACATAACAGCAGAGCGTGGCTACAGCCCAGCTCCTCACTCAGGAATCCCAGAATGGATGGGGTTGGAAGGGACCTCCAGGAATGCTTTGTGAATGAATCACTCTCGGTTTGCATTGGCTGTGTGCTCTGTCAAACAAGCACAGCAGTTCCAGAAGGCAAGGAATCAAAAGATGGACCAGGAAACAATTTAGCAAAGGCTGAAGCGAAAGCAAGCACTTCATGCAGCCTAAATGAACCACAGGACAGTTCCAGGCAGGCCGAGAAAATGCCAAGTAAGTGGAATTTGATTTCTGGTTTAACAGTTCTTTTCTTTATACATGAATTTTTGCTTAAGAGAACGTCAAATCCCATTTTCATTGGAGATAGTGGCATTTAATCAGCGAGCTGAGTGGTAATGGTGTAATGCAGCTCAAGAAAGGAAGAGAGCTTAAAGCCACAGCTCAAGGCAAAACATCCCCTGTGAGGGTTAGTCCCTGGTGCAGGTCCCGAGGATGACTTTTTGGCCATTGCAACACAGCTCAGACAATGACCAAACACGAACATTTCCACAATCAAATGGGATATTGAGACTTTTCAACTCACAGAATGGCCAGGGTTGGAAGGGACCTCAAGGATCATGAAGCTCCAACCCCCTGCCACAGGCAGAGCCACCAACCTCCCCATTTAATACCAGCCCAGGCTGCCCAGGGCCCCATCCAACCCGGCCTTGAACACCTCCAGGGATGGACGGGGCACCCACAGCCTCTCTGGGCAGCTGTTCCAGCACCTCACCGCTCTCATAGTAAAGAACAACCATTAAAAACCACACTGCTCTTCACCTGTTACCCTGAAACAGGTTCCTGCTAACCCTGCTGCCTTCGTGCACGACAGAGATACTTCCAACCATTTTTAGGTCCTCTGATTGATCTATCATTCATGTGCAACTAAGAGCTGGATACTGCTGTACATCTGCAATTTTGTAGAGCAGAAGAAGCACTCAGACCTCGTGTCACACAGCTGCAAGCCCTGCCCAGCCTCACCACCACTGGGAGGACTGGTTCTCATCGATCAGCTTTGGGGCAATTCAGGAAAAAAACCCACTGCATTCTTCAGATTATTTTTGTTGCTATTGCTTTCAAAGAACTGAAACATAAACCACAAATGTATTTGTCTAAAAAAAAAAAACCACAAAAAAAACAAAAAAAAACACACAGAAAAGACATTCTCATTCAAAATACAAACGAATCTGCTTACCTACATCAGCCTCCCAAAAACCTGGGAAGAAGTGAAGCTGAATTCATAACTCGCCTTTCCAACGCCCATCAGGGCTCCCTGATCACAGGTAAGGCAAACACTGCCAAAAACCCAAACGTGTAAACACAGGAAGGCTTTCTGCTTTCAAGCGAGATACCGGCCTGACAGCTCCTCAAAATCACTGCTGGATTTTCCATGCTCAGCACTCAGAAACCTGGTGCTCATTTGAAATTTCAGCATCTTGAAGCAGGCAGATACCAGTCATCTTCTAATGAAGATTTTCCTAACGCTGAGCAGGGAAGCTGAGATTAAAGGTACGTTATCCTCTACTGAAAATTAATTTGCTACAGTTGTTAAAAACTTGTTTCTCAAGGAAAATGACTTGCTTGACTAGATAAACATTTCTGCCTCCTCCAGGAAAGCCTGCTTCTGTGAACCGTGTGGCCCCACACTCCATACAACTTACTATCATCACAGAACAGTGTTTGGCTTTGCGTGCAGCCTCAGAAGGTAAAATCCCAACAACCAAGTTGAAAAGACATTTGAAATAGTTCTCAACAACTGCCTCGAAGAGAGTAAACATGTCTTTTCTTCCAAACGTGCTACCAGCTGAATTACCAGGCGTGTTTCATGAGTGTTTCTAAAGCGTAGGACAGAAGAATGTGGAAAAAAAGAGACCTCCAGATGCACAACGTGTCTTACTGGAGAAAGAGGGTCTGCTGCCATTTTAAAACACACCTGGATCACAAGCTGCTCCCAGCACCTGCTACAGCACTCTGATGGAGCACCAAGCTCCCCCACCATGCATGGCTCTAACAGGAGCTCCGTGTCAACGTCTGGGTCCAACATTTGCTTTTTAGGGGTCCAAACATGCTACGGAAATCAAAGCATTACTGCTGACTTCCAATGCAGCAGGATCCAGATCCTTGGTAAGCATGCAGCTGGCTGGAGCCTTGCAGCAGGCAACTTTGGGCCTCTGTTTCAGTACTGGGCTGGTAGATCCATATCCATCAGGGAGAGAAAAGGCAACAGAAAACACCATATTCAATTCCCTTTTCATCTCAGGAACGCAAGACAGGCTTAGTGCCTTTAAAACCTGGTTGTGCAATAATTTTTTCTGCTTTTTTTTTTTTTTTCTTTTTTTCCTTAAATGAAGGAACTATGCTTTCATTTCCCTATGAAAGGGCTGATCTGAGAGTACAGGCACCAGTGACACTTGTACTGCAAAGATTTTTTGAAGGAAAGAAAAAGCAAAGTGCTGGAGATGAAAGAGACAACTCCATCACGAGCCAAACGATTACAGCCCGTGCTCTCTGGAACAAGCACATCCTTGAAATAACAGAAAACAAAAAGAAAGACTAACGCTGCTCCGGGTCTCCACCAGTTTCCATTGCAGCACAGCATGGCTTTCAGGAGCTCTCCTTTCACAGCAGACATCCCAGGGAAAATTCTTTCTGGATACAGTAGGATTTGAAGTGGGACACAGCTGTCATGTGTCCTTTGTATTTCCCTTCCCATGCAGAATGGTTTAACAGCGGCGTTCTTTGGGATCTGGATTATGCCTCAAAGCAGAAGCACATCCACAGCCTGCAGGAGCCAAGACCCAGTCTGTGATATATGGAAACTTCAGGGGAATTCGGTATGCAGGGAGCGACGTGGCTACAGAAGCCATCTGTATCTCACTGGAAATTAAATCTTCTGTTTGATGGTTGGAGAAAACTTCTACGTGCTTGTTTGCCAACGGACAATTTGTGGCAGCCTACGGAGGATTAATGGAAGCCAAGTCCCCATTCTGCAAGTGGATCTGCTCTTTTGATCCCAGATCTGCAAGGGCTGCAGAAACGAAATGCACTCTCATGCAAGAAGCATTCACTGCATTGCCATTTGAAGTTTTCTTCTTTGCAAAACTGCACTCTTCAGTGGAAGTGTGTTTACTGTGAAAACATCTCACTACCTTAACACCTATCGTGCAAAACTCCGGTTAGTCTGGGGTGGGAAAAAAAAAAGCTGAGCTCTATTTTGTAATAAAAATAAATGACAGTGCTCTCTTCTGCATAAGTACATTGCCTGGTGAGATCAATTTTGTTCTTCACTCAGTAACATTACCCTGTCTTTTCTAATACACTCTTCATCCATTAACTTTGACTCCTTATGTGTCTAATTCACAGCTACACACCAAACAAATTACCCAGAATTAAAAACATCTCACTCATTTCCTCTTTCCCCACCTCCACACTACATCTTGCAAAATCATTTTGCCATGACATGTCACAGAGAATTACTAACTTCTCTGCAGAAGGATGGTGGGAACGCAGATTCCCTTCACATGACATAATGGTACCAAGGCCAAGGTCTGCATTTGAAGAAATTGCCTCCATTAAGCTCTTTGCTTCGCAGGCTGCTCCTGTTCTCTGCCTCCATCATCAGCGAGGACAGGCACATGGCTGCTTCTCCTCCATCAGAACAGCATTCTGCATCCAGCATTGAGAAATGACTGCGGGAAAGTGCCTCTCACCACCCTCTGAGCTTCACTTCATTTCCATTTCATCTTCATATTTCATCTAGCTATCTCCTCTTTCTTCTACAGCAGCTTCTCAAACCATCACCTACTTCACTGCAATCATGACTTCTTAATTTACACCCCTTTCTCACCCTTCAGCTGTGCTCAAGGAGGGCCCATGCTGAACGGATGCAGTGTACTCCTGAACCTGCATGGTCCAGAGCTCCAGACATCCTCTGTGCACCTCGTACCACTGGAATAAAGACTGCCAGAAACTACCTGTGCTCACCACTATTTGGGTACCTGTTGAAGGCAGACTCCTTTCTTTGCAACCTGTCTGAGCACAACGAAACTACTTCATTTGCTTCCTGCAGCCCTGGCTCAAACCCTTCCCTGACTCCTCTATCATTTCATGATCATCAATGTACACTGCAGCTTCTCTTAGTTGGATTCTGGCATCTGCCAGTTCCCTAGGATGGCTGCAGCCATAGGAAAGGATGCAATTTTCCTCTCCAGCAACCTTGAGTTAAAAGACACAGAACTGACATGCTGCTTGTCAGTTACACCCAGCCTTTTTGTCTCTTCATGGACCTCCATACAAAACTGCATTTTCCCAATCAATGCTTATCTCAGTGTTCTCTCAGCCCTGAGAGCACGTGCCACCAAACACCACAGGCATCAGCCAGGCCACTGCTTTATTGCTACACCCACCTCTCCTTAGCATCCACGTGGGAAGTTCTGTTTGAGGCTTTCTGATTACCCTTAGGTGTTGGGGCAGGGGAGGAGACGTGAGCCTAGAGACATTCTGTGGAGTTTTACAAGTGGAAGGACGCACCAGAGAGAGGTGAGGACTGAAACCACCCCAGCTGAGCTGCACCAGACACACCAACAGGGTCCTTCTGCTCTAACCCAGAGAAGCCAAACCTCTGAAAAGCTGTATGAATTTGACTGGACCAGAATAGACTGGAGACCCCAAACTCAAGCCAACACTCCCACTCTGGCTCTGCACCAACCACGCAGCCCATGGCTGCAAGTCAGGTGGGAACAAAGGGCAGACACCAGCATAGGAAGGGCAGTGGGAGCACGAGTGATGCTAACATTTCTTTCTGATTCAACTGCTCACTCCCTGTGCAGCCCTACAAAAGTCACCTTAGGCAAAGCACAGGTGCCAACAGGGCCAAAAGATTCAGAGGGGAATCTGCTGGGCTTTCCACAGTGCTGAGGTCCCCAACTCCCACAGATTTTGACTTCAGAGTATAAATCCAAAGAGGGAAAAGAAAGAAAAACGCTTAAGACATTTGAGCTAAAATGATGCTATGGGTTTCCTGAGCTTTTAAAGATCTCTGAATCAGCAGAAGGTAGCCTGAAGTCTATTCGGGGGCACTTTGCCTCGTTCAAAACACCTCCAAAGTAGAGCCACACATAGCCACCTTCAGAGCAATTCCTCGCAGGGGAAGGAAGGATCTGCAAGGAATTGCAATGCAGGGCATGCACGCCATGCCTGGAAGAGCAGGGAAAGGTAACAGGCTTCCCTGAGCTTAAAGGGAAGTGACCCTGAAAACAGAAAGGGAATGAAGGCCTTAACATCACCTGGAAGGCTACAAAGAACCACATCCAGGAGGCAATTTGCCGAGCGGTGGCTCCATTACTTAAAACAAACCGACTGTGGTGTTTCCAGGTCTTCATTTTTAATTTCGGACACAACTTCAGTGGTAACAAACATTCTCCTTGTAAGAGCATAACCTTTCCGTGACTTATTTTCAGACAATGCAGAGCATTAGTGGAGATTTATGTTTACTGCCGAGTTAAAGGTCAGGAGCGGAGGCTCTGTCCGATCCCATCCCTCCCTCCTCTCCGCCACCAGGAGACTCAGGCTGCATAATCTGCCACGTTTGTTTTCATACAAGAGCTGCTTTGCAGCCTGCCCTGACCATCGCACAAGGGTAAGCAGATGAAATCCAATCAAGTGGCTCTACAGGACAAGACACATGACGAGACAGCCTGCCAGACTCCTGATCTAATGTACACGCTGAAAAGAAGCTTATGCAAGGCCTGGGTAAAGAATGCTTTGTTAGAGAACACAGGCAGCTCACACTGCAGTGTCTGTTCTCCATTAGCCATCCATTTGAAAACACTTCTGATTATTTTGGAAGTACTTGCAATGCCCTTTGTCAAACTCGATATTTGCAGTTAATTGCATAGCTAGTGCACTCCCCTCCAATTTAAAAGCACATTAAGCCCAGTTTTTATTTAAAACAGCTACGTTTCCACCCAGGCACTGAAAATATCAGCAGATCCAGCAGGCAGCATTTTAAAGCAAGACGCCTCTTTGCTTCCGAGAGCTCACGGGCACACTGCACCGTACTGAAGTTACTCAAATACAACCAAGAACACAGCAAGTAAAGATCAGCCCCACTGGGGCTGAAGAGAGAAGTGCCCACCGTGTGCCGTTCTGCAAAATGCTGACCACATGCTGGGTTTTCTGGAGGCCACGCAGCCCCGAGCACCCAGCCCAGCCTGCTGCTTGTGCCCCAGCTCCCCCAGCTGCGCCGCTGCCCTGCTTGCTCAGCATTCAGCAGACATCGCCACCCACTCCAGCAATTCCCCGGTGCTGCAGGCTTCAGGAATCACAGCCAGACAGATTTTATACAAGCATCATCTCACTGCTCATAAATCTCTCCCAGGAAACTTGACTGAAGTGCTGACGTTACCGGCTTGCTAGCGTGATATGTTTGATATTTATTGTTGCCCTGCTCATCTTGCCTTTAAATAAAAAGTGCCCAAAATGATCAGCTCTCTGCATCCATAATAAGAATTACGTGGCCAGCCACCTGCAGCTCAGCCAGCCTCTCTACAGGGAGAGGATGAACACAGAGGGTGCACATCCCACTGGGAGAAGGACAGGAGCAGAGCTGAGGTGCGAGGCATCACATCTGAGCACCCGCGTGCTGCACACACGACTCTCCTCCCACCCTTGGTCTGCAAACTTCACTATGTTAATAGTGCAGCTAAACAAATACAACTTGGAGATGTAGACAAAGATCATTCTGCCCAACTGCAATATTAGCCTGTGCTTTCGTTGTATTTTCTTTGAATTCACTGCAAAGAGTTGTAACATAAAGGAGCAGAAATGCTTCCTTGTGGCACTGGGTGTTTCAGTTCCTTTCAGAAGGACAGCCTAGAGGAAGTCCAAGCACTGCACATCAAAAGGCTGCACCCCTGTGAACTAATTAAGGTTTAAACCATGACAAGCTGCAAGGATCTCAGCGTGGACCCCAACTGCAGGCAACAGACAGGGAAAAGTGCCTACGAACAATTTGGAAAGTACTGATGGGAATTAGGAGAGCGGTGTCGTCTGATGTAGCCGTTGCATTTGTCCATAGCAAGATATGAAATGTCTGGGGGAAAAAAAGAAAAAATAATCAATAAACTAATCTATATTTCCATCGATGGTATGGGCCACAGCTTGTGCAGAGCAGGTGAGAGCTTGGTGTCAGAACAATGATTTGCTCTCGAGCCCCAGTGTTGTCTCAGTAAAGCTCTCAGTCAATGCACAAAGGCTGCGATTGCCACACCAGAGCTCAGTTTGATCTCTAATGTCCTAAAAGGATAGATTTGCAATAAAAATATGTGAAAACATTTATAGACATTAAGTTTACAAGATGACTCTGATCCTGTGGATTAGCGTCGAGTCTGCAAGTGTGCTGAGGGAGTCAGAGAGAATAAAGCACTGTGCTGTCCTTACTCTGAGAGCAATTTCATTTCTGTGCCCAGATGTTCATTTCAAGATTTTTAGCCATTTTGAAGAGTTATATCTCCACTGCCTTGGAATAAAAACATAATTATGTGTAAGCCATTTACAAGATTCCTGTGGCAAATATTCGCAACCCTACTGGGTTATTTTAGGGCAGTGAAGCCACAGTTAATATAAGGAAGGAGGACTGTCTGACAGAACCACTGAAATAAATAAAAGGGCTTGTTCAAAATGCATGTCAAAGCACGTGAGAAGTGAAGGTCACTGAAGCCCAAGAGATGCCTCCATCTCTTGCCAGGCTGGGAACTGTTGGGAAATGTTTCTAACAGCAAACTGTCCCACTTTGCATTTCTAAGAGGCTGAATCCCAAGAATAATAATGCACAGAAGATTGCAGCCCTTGGCTTTCCAGCCAGCCAGTAATTCAATGAACAATGCGGCCAGCCCATCAAAGCATCCTTGCCAAGTTACACAAGTACCACTCATAGGAAAAGCTTTCTGCTAGAAAAAGAGACAGCAAGAGAGAATATGCCGGGGGAGAGGAAGGAAGGGCTCTCTGCTAATCCGATGTTAATTACAGCCCCGCTCTGTCGTGTTCTGTTCCAAGCGCACGTGGGACGTGCATGGATTTCCAGCATGAGGTGGTTTCCCCATTTCCCCATGCAGTGCTGGGGACACGGGACAGCTGTGCCTGCTCCCTGAGGATGGGGCCCCACGTCACAGAGCAGTGCAGCAGGAGCTGGGCCAGTTTGGGTATGGGGAGATGCTGCGGGGACCGCAGGGAGAGAACACCCCGACAAACTGCACACTGCAGTCCTGGGGAAAGGAAAGGGGAACCTCCCAGGCTTACAGGGCACATTCTGAAAGGAAACAAAGATAAGTGTGTTCTATTTTAAGTGCCTCCCGGCCCAAAACATCCAGTCACTAAACGCTTTGAGCGTTCTTTTTTGTCACCTGGAGGCCCTCTCTGAGCTCACACAGCAGTAGCTTTCCTGGGTTCTTTCATCAGTTTTAACTACACCAACACCTCAGAGCAAAACAGCTCTGTGCCATTCCCGCTGCTCCTTCACTGCAGTGACGCACAGCCTTCAGCACAGGGACCCAAGGCATCAGCAGCACGCTGTCACACAGCTATGAAGGTACCAAGGCTTCCCTCCTGCAGCAGCCGGCCCCCGCAGGGACCAGGGGAAGAGAGAAGCAGTTTGGAAAACAGAAGGGATGCTCAGAGCCCTCAGAAAGGGCTCAACATCCATGGGATGTAACCCAGCAAAGCACAGGGCTGTGGGCTTGGGACTATCTCTGTGAGCTCTAGAAGCAGCCAACGAAGAGACGGATGCAAGGAGCTGAAGGGCAGCTTGTGGGATGGCACAGCTAACCAGCACTGCGCTGTCATTCCCACAGAAGTGAGAAATCACAGCATGCACCAAGTACTCACTGTGAGCAGTGCTCTGGAACACAAACCCATTCTCAATTTTCACCTTTGAGTTTGAAACCACACCCCCTTCGCCACTGTTGAAAGCAACAAGAATACAGAAGCCATAGTGCACCTATTCCATAGCAGCGATGGGGTCAATAATAAGGCTTTTCAAAACGCTTTTCAGCCAGCCAGCTACAATGCACAATGAAGTTCTCATATGCTATCCTTCCATAACTCAGCAGCTTGCCCTGGGCGAGCCAGGCTGCCCAGAGGTGGCTCAGCACCTGTGTTACTCCTGCAGCTCGTCTGGCAGAGCTGCCCCAGGTTATGCTCATCTGCATGCTGGAAATAGCCCTGACAGCTAAACACACAGGGGTTGTGTCTGGATTTCAGCTCAGTCTCCAAAGGCCGTATATCATTTCCTTCAAGACCACGCCATTGTTTCGCCACAAAGTGCCATGTGTTTGTATTACTCACCCTCCTCGCTGGCACTGTTTGGTTAAGGACACTTCATGCAGCAGGGCACTGGGTTGCACTCACCTCTAGGGAAAGGTGTTTGTTTTGAGAGAGAGCCTGAAATCCTGCCACAAACACTAACTTCTAATGCATGCACTTAGCAGCAGCAAGGCAACGTGAAAAGAAAGGACACTGCATCTAAGGTGTGGGAGAAATGGAACGGGCTGAACGCGTGCCTTGCATTGTACTGCTATCTGCCCAGAGAGCTGTGGATGTCCCCTCCCTGGAGCTCTCATCAGTGGCAGAGGCAAAAGCAATGCACAGCACACAAATGATGGAACTGTGCATCCGCACCCTGCGTGCAGCAGGTGTAACATTATGGCACCTTTCCACCCGGCAGCCAGCACTGTGCAAGCTGAAATCTTGCTGAAAGGGAACTCACCCAGCAGATGTGATTTTTGCAGGGCTCCTGTCCTTCTTACACGACTCAGCCGCTCTGTGAACAAAGGTGTTCAGAAAAAGTTTCTAGGAAGCTGTCAGAAACGTCAGCCCAAGGCAGCAGCGCCACATCGCCTTTGATCAAAGCAACAAATTAACTCTTCTTCTACTCCCAGCATCTGCAAAGCAATATATATCCCCAAAAATAAGAACAACCTCACTTTTCTTTTCAAGTATTATGCCAACCCAGAAGCAAAATTAACCTGGGAAACTGTGAAAGGAACCACCTGGAGACTCCCACCACAACAACAGAAGACTGCAGAAGGAATGAAAAGGTGTGCAGCACCTTCCCTCCTAATGCCCTTCTGCAAAGCCCTCAAACACAGTGGGGTGTGAGCAACCAGGCACAAAGAGCCGTAGCAGCACAGCACCCAGCTGAGCCCCCTGCAGCAGCACAGTCACAGTTCTCCACTGTCACAGCTCCTCTTCCCCCAGCACTGGGTGCATGGGATGCAGCCAACCCGATGGCTGCACTTTGCAGCTGTTCCTTTCTAGAATACACAGGTCAATATATTTTTTTTTTTTCCCTCTCTTTAAAAGTGGGATTTTCTTAATAAATATTCAACATCCTCACCAGAACAAAAAGGGAGTAAATGCAAGACTGCTGCCCTTTGGATCTGCTCCGTGCCTCTATTTTGCTGTGTAACCTGCTCTAAAAGTATAATGATCGGCATTAAATCCAAGCTTGAAGGCACAGTACTAAAGCCCAGGACAACATTTACATTTCTGCGAGGATGAAGCATGAAAATTCAGTGACAAATCCATTTTTCTTATGCAGAATTGTGGCTTTTGAGCATTTGTAAAGACAGAAGAGGCCAACACCAGGGGGTACAAAACTGTTGGTTACACAACTCTGCTTCTTACAGATAGCACTCCCTAAAACAGCTCCCTAAAATAGGGAAAACCAGTGTAAAACGTGTGTTTTCTGTAGGAAACTATCCACCCGCACACAAAGTGAGTGCATCATTGCAGCCTGCCATCATTCAAAGTGTTCAACCACCACGCACACTGCCCTACTGCAGGGGCCTGGGAGGTTTGCTGGATTTTCAGCATGTTTGTGGCATTCTGGAACGATGGAGCAGGAGGCACCTGAGCCTCCAGGAGGTAAGGAAGCTCCTTTGCTGATGTACCCACATCCTGCTGCTCTGCACCCCACTCTGCAGCAGTGCAGAGACGTGGATGCTGCACCTTCAGTGAACCTGCAGTGCATTATAAATACAAGCAAGCCTTCACAGCACATCAGCTCGATGGACCAAATAACTCAGGAGCTCTGAAATGAAACCCATTTCAAAGGGTTTAAGGAAAGCAGAACGCACAGGAAAAGTCAATTCCCACAATTCTCAAACACATCCAGAGAGACCCCAGCTGACACTCCTGCACAGTGTATGTGCTCCTCACTTCTGCTGCTGCACAAAACAAGACACAGACCTGCGCTGGGCCACCCTATCCTGTACCAGGTACTGCCACAAGCCTCCTTTGTCCCATTCCAATGTAACCCAAGCCTTAGAGGTGCTCCCAGACATCAGTCCTGAGGGCTGTTCATCTCCTTCTGTGCACTGGTGCAACACAAAAGGATGCTCAGCAAGTCAAGAAGTCACACTTTGCAGAGGTATCTTAGGACAAAAGAAGGTTTAGGAGCTCTTTTACAGACTTACCATAAGGTCCTGAGGAAGCTGCCTCCCCCTCCTCGTTTCTAACAGGAAAAGTGGAAGGAGGGGAAGGGGTTCCTCATGGGACAGCATCAGCAGCCCAGTGTGTGCTGGGCCCTGCCTTGATGCAGAGTGGGTACTCGTGAGCAGACATTTGTGAGCTCTGGCCAAGCATCTTCCACCAAATCAAGCAGGAAATCAAGAGCAATTAAAGCTATGCTATGGAGACAGCGTTTTAACGTGCTTTCCATTATCATTTATAGCTGTCTGCAGAGCTGTACGGATCCCAGTGGCTTTGGTAAAATGATAGCCATCCTCTTTTTTAAAACCTCTGATTATTCATTAATGGATAAATGCCAGAAGATTAAATGGAAGGAGGAGGGGGCACCCCTAAATCTAACCCAGGCCTGAGCCCAATCCCACTGGCACTGACGGAAAAGCACCAGGTATTGCTCAGAGAGCACAGAGTCAGAATCTGCTTGGAAGAAACAAAAACAAAACAGTATGATCCAGAGATTTTTTTTCCCTTTTTTGAGATGCACTTTGCTCTGAGTGCACAGAAAAGCCCCTCTGTGCCACATGCCCAGGGCCCACCTGGAGCAGGAGGCAGCAGCCATCGCATGCTTACTGCAATCTGGCACTGAAAGCAGAGCAGCACTGCTGCTGCTCACAGCCCAGGAATGGGTCCAGCTTGGGCCTTCATCTCCTCTGAAACACACTGCTCTTCCCCACTTCAGACATCCAAACATCCAGCTTAATATTTAGAGTAAGATCCTATTATGGGATAAGAAGGAAGGAAGATTGTCTACATATGAATTTACATTAAAGAGCTGTTTATAAATAATTCCACATGTGGATACTTGCTCGTGGCAGCATAAAAATGCCTTGTTCTGGTTTAGTTAAACCCATCTTAGAGGACAGAAACCTAAATCTCCTCTCTTTTACGTGCATTTAACACTGACACAGCTCTGGTGACTTCAGCAGAAGTGCTGCACTAGCCAAACCCAGCTCCACTGCTTTCTCACCCCTGCAGTCTGCTCCATTCACATCAGTGCTGCCTGCAACCAAACAACCCCCAGTGGGGCTGCTTCACCCCTCCATCACCTGGCTGTGCTGACCGCAGGCATCACAGCATTGCCAGGGTGCAGGGAGACCCCCAGACCTCACGGGAGCCACCGCTGTCACTTCCATCACCCAGGTGTATTTCTTAATCCCTCCATAATAAGATCACAATTAAGGCTGGTGAAATGAGGACGTCTTAAAGACACACAGAGCACCTCTGCAGCCTGTCTTAGTACCTGAATGAGTGCAGCTGAGATCAGGAGACTCCATTTAAGAGTTCCTGTGTTATAACAAAATGTCTGCTTTGCTCTGAAGGTGCAGCTAAGATGCCCCAGTCCCTCCTGGAAGAAAGTCCTATTATACTTCATGAATTTTTGAAGCCGCCTCATGAATTAATGCACTAAAATAACTTTGATAGAGACCTCGTTTACAAATGCTCCCTGGAAATGTTGGTAGCATGTAAAATATACACTTAAAAATAAGCAAATGAATATTTCAAACTCACTTTTGGAACAAGCCCGGAGGAAAAAGACCACGCTTGCAGCACAGTTCAGCACAGCACGAGGCTGCACGGCACCAACAGGGGCCCAGAGATGCTCGTGGTGCAGGAGTTCACAAGGATGAGATCTGCAGGAACGAGCTTCCACCCTGCTGCCATAAAGCAGGGGTCCCATCCTCACCTCGTCCCTGTGGGCAGGGCCACCTCCCTCTACTAAGGGCCTGGCCACGTGCAGGGCAGATCTCAGCACTGGGAAGGATACCTGGAAATTTCTGTTAGGCCCCTCCATCCCTCCTGCTACAGACAAAGCACCAAGCGTGGTGATGGGGTCCAGCCAGGTCCATAAAGGACAAAGGATGCGACTGGCCTCCCAAAATGCTCCCTGCCCATGACCCTGTGCCCTCCTGCCTGGCTGGCTCACTGCAGTCAGGCAGGCTGGGGAGCCATGGGTGTTCAACCTGAGAAGCAACTGAGATCCTCTGGGATGACAGGAGCTATATACATGTAAATTATTCTCATTAATGTAAACTGTGGGACAATGAGAAGTTTATAGCAAGCGGTCCCCTGGCTGAGCTTCAGAAAGTATCCATTTCTGTCCAGCTCCCCAGCAAGAGCATCCTCAGTGCCCAGTGAGCCCAGCTGTGAGCAGGGCAGGCTGAGCAGCATGAGCAGCAGCCATAGCATTTGTGTCCCATGCGTGCTGGATCAAAGCCCCAGGTCCTCCAGTTGCATGGTAACACACAGCACACCTGCTTTTTATGTTGGTTTCACGAGGGGGGAGGAAACTCATCTTCAGAGAGTTAAACAACCAGTTTCACCTGACACCATCATGCACACCAAACCCAGACCCCCACAGCATCCTCAGCATGCACTCACAATTGTACTCCTGGTGGGCTCTGAAGCAGGTCTTTTAGGCATTTAGCTCTCTGTATCCAATTCCCAACGAGGATCTGCATCCAATTCCCAACAAGTTCAACCCAGCAGCTCTCATCAACATCATGCTCATCCCAAAAGGAAATAACATTTCTGCCCACACAGCCATTGGCACCTATGCAGCATCAGCAGCTCAAGGAGCCAGCTTACAGCCCAGCAGAACAGTGCTTGCTGGACACAGAACGTGAGTTTGAAGTCCCACTGAGGGTCAGTTCAGGGCAGAAAGGAGGATGAGGGCTGCCATGAGGAGCACTGATTAACATCACCTGCAAATCGGTCACTGCACAGCTGAGCTTAAGAGCAGTGAACGGCTTCCTAAGGGACACGGCCTGCATATATGCCAGGGCACCCACATGCAAGGGCACACAGAACTAACAAACGTCTGAAATGTCTGGACAGACCAAAATCAACAGCTCCGGCTTCATCCAAAACTGAGAAACAACTGCAAAATGTCTCATTTAAATTTCCACTTCTCTCCATTCTGTATCTATGCTTCAGCATGCAGAACTCCAGGCAGCGCACGCTATGCCACCTCCTCAGGAAACACATACCTAGCTCCCTCCATCTGCTCCCTCCCCCAGCCCCCTTGTACTCTGCAAAGCAGAACACACATCTGAAATATTAATACTTTGCTCTTCTGTGGTTATTCCCAACCCTGACTCTCAAAGCTTGCTCCCACCTTCTCCCCCACCTGCTTCCATTCTCCAGGATCGTGGCACTCAGTGGGTTATTTCCTGCACACTGCACCACGTCTGAGCACAGCTTTCATCAAAAGGTGGAAGCGGTCCAGAAGCAGCTTCTGGGGAGCCTTCCATCTGCAGCAGCATTTTAGTTAGGCAGCAGAGGGGAAATTAGATCCCTATGTTGTTGATTGGCTTTGGGGGCTGAATCTTCAGTCCTAGAAGAGGGGTTCATTGACACCCCTGTGATGAACCCAGCCATGACTGCAGCTCGAGGGACGCAGGGAACGACCGTTCAGTTTGATGGCAATACCGAGTTGCCCTTCATTTGCACCGTGCCCTCGCTCTGTATTTCTTTGAATTCGACTTTGTTCTATTTAATCTGGATTTCTCCTCCATCTGGCCGCTGAGTAACAATGCCAGTTTATCTCATCTGCTCGCCAAAGTGCTTTCTGCAGAGGGGGGGGGGGGGGGGGGGGGGAAGCACTTACAGCACAGCCCCACTCTATCACTTCTATTTCAATCCGGCTCCAAACCTTCCTTCCTCAAATGTTCTAGCAAATAGTCTTACAAGCAGGAATTTCTGCATTTGCAGAGAAACTGAATGACGGAAAAGCATGTAAAAAAGGCATCCTGCTGGAAATACCCAGCGTGGATTTCCTGAACCAGACTCACACGGTGTGAGGTGGCTCTGGCACCAGCAGTGCTGCACGGAAGCAATGCAGACAGATAGCTGCTCTCTGACACCCTGAACCCAAAGGGAAAAGGACAACTCTTCTCTGCAGCACCACTGCAGCCTGCAGCCAGCTACCCAGGCCAAAACTCACTGCTTTTTAAGGCCAGACCTAAATTGAGGTAAAAGGACTTCACAGTGCAAGCAAATCAGGTTCTAACCTAGCAATAGCTTTGCTTTCTCTCTTTGCACCCAAAGGACGCATCTGCTGGCAAGATCCTGATGAAGCTTCCCATCAGTCTTTTGCTCCAGGGAGTTGCATGGCATCTACAAGGCATCTCCCACATGAAAACAAACCTTAACCTTTCCCCCCCTCAGTCTGAGCACAGGGACAGGAATTACTGAACCCAAGCAGCGGAGCTATGGGGTTCCTCCCATCCCTGCAGCCAAAGCACACCCCGACCCAGGCACAGCATCCCACCTCTTGCAGCAGACAGAGCTACAGCTGTTTGTGCTTCTTCAGCACCGTGTCACCTTGTGAGAGTCCAGCATTAAGCAGGATAATTTAGCAGGCTTTCCAGCGGCTCTGATTCTTCCTCATTGAGGTGTAATGGCCCAAGTCTCACTGAGCTGTATTTTTTCCCAATCACCTAAGGTCAGAGTGGGCCACTTAACCTTATTATTTTAGAACACTCAAACCTTTGACAATTATAAACAGGAGAGTAAAAAGGAGAACTAAATTTGTGTAATACATTACTTTCCGTTTCCCAGCCTCTGAATCCAAGCAAGAAGGGCAAGGATGGCTCTGACACCAACTTGTTCATCCACAGCCTGCCTTGCATGGGAGCTAACAGCATGAAGTGATGAATGCCAGAGCCTGCTTTGTGCTGCAGATTGAGTGGGTTTGCTTCTCTTCTTCTTGCCTCTAGGCTTCACATACACTCTTCCAGGAGAAGACAGGCCTGATGGAAAGGAGGCAAGTCTGCAAATAGGTGAATAGAACAGGAGCACGCACCTCATTAGCCACTGTGGACAGTTTTCATCAGGAGTGCAATAAAGTGAACCTAAGATCAAAATTCAGCCCATGTGTGTTCAAATATTACGATCTAATGGAATGTCAGACCCGCAGCCATTAAACTGTAATATTTACTGTACAGCACCACAGATTTACACTGCACAGCAGCACAACCCTTTGTAGGTACCAACGGGCCAGAAAACCTGAATCATCAGTGTTTCACTTCTTGAATGAGATGCTGGTGTGAACTCTTTTCTCTGTGTCAACCACGGGCTGCTGGGTGAAGGAAGATGAATCAGCGCTGTTCACCAATCAGGCAACGTTTGCATATGCATATGATGTACGAGAGCATTGTAGCTACAGCTGATCCAGAAACTCTGCATTCCAGAGGACATCACAGGTTCTTGGCCAAAGCCTCCCATGCTTATTAACCATGAACAGAGCTCTGCAGCCTGCAGGTGGTTCAGGCCTGGGGGAACCAGGAGGTCACACTGACTGCAGAGGGATGCGGAGGTCAGGGGAGAGGAGAAGTTTAACACCTGGCCACAAATGCCAAAAGGGCTGAATCCCTGCTGTTCCTTCTGGGCATAACATGTAAAAGCAAATGCGAAGCTGAGTCTTAAAAGGCCACCAATTCACCCTCTTGCCCTTAAGAGCAAATATAAACACCAAAGCGTTTATTTAGGTCTGCACACTTTCATACACGTACATGTGCATTTTGAGCCAAGGAAAGGAATAATCTCAGTGTTTAGAAAAGCTGCACCTACACTGTCCTGGGACAACAGAGCTGCTGGATTTGGAGCAAACCCCCTCCACAGCAGTGAGGGGATGGGCAGAAATCCCCAGCAAAAAGCACCTCTTCCAGACACAGTGTGCCTCGGTGCTACTCCTGAGCTCCCACCAGCACTGCCGAGCCACCGTGGGATGAGGACAACTGGGACAGGGGACAAAAACACCACCTGGCAATTCTATGACCACCGGGTAGCGCAGCCCTTGGTCACCGCGGCCCCCAGCAGTCAGAGCAGACATAAACAAAGCTTGCCCAAATGTGTGTTTATATAGAGCGAAGTAATAGCTCCATTAGACCTTTACATTCTACCAGTCAAATAATATGAGTTTTTAAAAACGTTTAGTAGTTTAACAGGTATTTTAACAGCCTCCATAATTCAACTGCATCTTCATCGTAAATCACTTGACAGTTGAATGCTCCATTATACGATCTAATCCCCTTCAGCATACCAGAAAGGAGCAAACAACCTTCCTAAGGTCGTTCAGGGCTGAGGGCAGCAGAGACAAATCAGCCTTTGCTTCCTTGGGAGCTGCTCCAGCCCCAGACCCCAGTGCAGAGCTGCTAGCCAGGTGCCTCCATTCTCACGTCACCGGCAGTCAGGGGGATGGGAGGGTGACAGTGACATTCACCACCCTGCCCTGGAAGCCCCATTCTCACATTTTCTCATGTATTTCAAAGCTCCCAGACAGAAGCAGAAGAGGCAATTAAGTCTTGATGCAGGCAGAAAGGTGATCTCATGGGAAACAGTTTAAAAAACACTGTCTGTAATGGGAAATTTCACTGTACTTCACTCTGGCTTTACGATCTGTTCTGATGAGCTCTTTAAAAATAAAATAAAAAACCCACACACACACTCTCACTTTATACGTATCTCCATCCAGACGAATGCTTTTGATCACTTAGTGCAAGTTTTTCTTGGCTGTAAAAGATGGCAGGCTGAGGAAACAGAGAGCTGTGCCGAGGCAGCTGGACCTGGTCAGGCTGGGCACGGGGGGAGGACAGGCTCTGCCAAAAGGCAGGACACAGCCAGAGACAGCCCAGAGATTTCCATCACGTGGGGACTGCATGGCAAACCGCCGTGACACAGTGGGGATATGATGTCGGCCACATTCCCCAAATAAGCACTGGATGAAGCTTCAAGGCTTACTCCTTCCCTCACTGAAGCATGCAGTGTCTATGCAAGGAAGACCTGAGCTGGCACACTTCTTCAGAGATTGGACCTAAGAGTTCCCCAGCCCTTCCTGGCTGCTCGGGGTCAGCAGGACAGCAGGGCTGGCACCAGGCTGGCACTGATGCAGGGCTGAGGACTCGGTGTCCCAGTGCCAGCCCTGATTGCAGTCCAACCATCCTCCCCAGTGAAGCACCTTTGGGTTCCCAACACACCACAACCAACAACGTGTTACACAGATGCTTGTTGAGTTATGCACACCCTACAGGCTCTGCTAAACCCTCCCTGCCTCCTTTCTAGGCACTGATTGCCCTTGGGACCACACTGCATGCCAGAGAGGCCAACTCCAAACCCCTGTAACACAGACTTTCACCTCCTGGCGAGCCCTGAAGGAATACCACAGAAAACCAAGCACCTGCTAGGGAGCAATGAGATCCCATAGCAAATCCCACCCAGCAGGCTTCCTCGGGCAGAGGGAGCAGGCAAAACACTAAAGGGTAGAAGGTGGTAAATTACCAGAGTTAAGACATTTCCAATGACTGCCCCCTGCTGCAATCAGCACTTTCTCTTGACGGAGCCACTAATCACAGCAGTTTACCAGGTGACCTCGCTGTGTCTGTCTCATCTTCCAGGACCCCGAGCTGCAGTGCCCCCAGCTGCACTAACCTGCCCCAGCAGGGCACAGCACCACATCTCACAGCAAAACATCTCTGCAGAAGCATCCATCATGTCCAGCACGCGCTGCAAGCTTTGTACTCAGGGCAGAGATGAGAAGATTGGGGCAGAAATTATCTTTGTATTATTTTTTTCCCTATATATACACGTTTGAAAATACCGGCTGCCACAAGCTGAAAAAAATCCTATAGAAAAATTAAATATTTACTTCTTCTGTTTGTTAATATCCTTCATTAGTTACTCAACTGTAACAGTCATTAAAATGCTGAAAGGAAACTTCATGTAAATTCATCACTAGCCTGGGAATACTCTGCATTTGCGAGTGGGCTGCGCGCTGCTGCCGAGCTCAGAGACTCAATTTCCCTACAGGCAAGGCCAAATGTCTGGTTCACTCACAATTTACAAATGATTATTTTTCTAATTAATCATTCATCCAAAAAAAAAAAAAAAAAAAGCCCTCACAAACAGCAACAAGGCACGCAAGGCGATGCTGGTGTAAGCAGAAGGCAGAGCTGAGCAGCACGGCTCTGGCCAAGGCGTGGGCACCTGCAGCTGCAGAGCCCCAGCTGATGGCAGGGGGAAGATGGGGAAATGTCCTCGCTATCCTCTGCGTAAGGTTTATATACAGGTTTCTGTTAGCTGAAGCTCATCAGTGTCAATTGGAGTTGCAGTATACTGGGAGCCAAAGACGGCGACAGTGGGTGAGGGTGAGAGGAAAGGAGGTTCACAGGTGTGGGAGGGAAGAACTGCCAAACCCCAACGTGAGGTTGGAAGCAGCACGGAGAAGTAAACCTGAAGAACGAAAGGGACCTGCTAAGGAAAATTCCCTGGCCCCCAGCAGTAGCAATTTGGCTGCATCCAACTCACTGCCTGCAGCCCAGACCTGGGGATGCTCAAGTAACACTGCTGTTGGATCGACATCAGCATGCCGACTTCTCTCCCACCCTCATTTAGATTAAGGAATTACATAACCACAAGCACATTCCCCCGATGTAATACACCTGGATATCACCTCTCCCTGCGTTCAGATTTGGAAGATGAAGCCGCTTCCTCGCTTGCCAAATGGCTTGCAAGAGAGGATACATCTAACACACACCAACTCAAAGCAAACTGCGAACGCACCTGCTCTTCGCTCATACACACCGATCCTCTGCTCTCCTCAATATGGACCCAGGTTAGAAGCTCCCTGTATTGCCAGGACAGACATTTGGGAGGTGGAACTGATTGCCTGACACTTGCTCTATCAGGCTCCTGGCCAACCTCTCCCCAAGCCAGCAGCCTTTCGCAAGGCAGCACAATATTCCAGCCCTGCTATAGACTCCCACTGCCTCTTATTGTATGTCACAAGGCTAGGCTCAAAACATATAATCAAATTTCAAAGAGGCTGGAGGATTGCTTCGTGCCTGACCACTGAGATTGTGAGAAACATCCCTGCTGTTGCAAGAAAGAGAAGTTTTCCTCCCTGCAGCATTTAATGAAGCAAGCTCAAAACCTACAACACGACAAGGGCCTTGGAGACAGAGGTAACGTTGAGGCAAGCTTTGGAGGAGTCA
Source organism: Perdix hodgsoniae (assembly GCA_035772895.1). Taxonomy (NCBI): domain Eukaryota; kingdom Metazoa; phylum Chordata; class Aves; order Galliformes; family Phasianidae; genus Perdix; species Perdix hodgsoniae. The sequence goes on from JAPSGF010000022.1 coordinate 4,909,806, forward strand.
GAAAGCCCACAGATCAATTTGATGGGAGGATGTCCTGAGCTGAATTACCCAGCTTCAGAGCATCATGGCTCCTCAGACCTGGAAGGCAGACCTTGGACTGCTGTTCTCACATAAGAACCATGTATGAATCTCAACAGTGGGAAGGAGGACTGGCACCACCAAGGTTCTGTGGGAATGAAACCTCACATAAACACTGCAGGTGCTGGGAAAGTATTTCCTTTGGAGACAGAAGAGGAAATTCTACTTCTACCAATTCTCCATATTTTACTATGGAAGTTCTGTAGCTCACAAGCACTAAACAAGGGAGGAAATTCATACTAACAGAAGCCACTGACAAGAAATATGCCTCGATTCCAACTTTTTCTGATGGTTGGCCTTTTCCTTCCAGTGCATCCATTAGTAATTCCATAAAGTGATTGGTGCAATAGCTGTAACTTAATGCATTCGTAGGAGGCAGAGAGAAATCCAGGATGAAGCAGCATTTAGCCTCAAGTTCGGAGCATTTAAAAAAGTGTTATTATTAGGCAAATTTCTCAGAGGAAAGCTATGATATGAATGATGTGTCTGAGTATTTTTTCTAAGTGAGAGTAAAAGATCGCTGATCCGAGGTATTTCCTGCCATTATTTTCTTATGTTTATATTCTTTCCAATGCATCCTAGTATAGCAAATCTGTCTGGAAGGGCTCCATTCTGGAAGATGATGCATGCTCCAGGAATGCCTCCTGCCCAAGGACTGATCCTATTGGAACCACTCGTACTGCTTGTGTGTTCATGATGATCAGATGCACGAAGGTGCTACGCAGTTGAACACAGAGCAGCCAGCACACTGCAAACTTGGCTACAAATGTCCAATTCTTTCATTTTCTGAAGCAGCTCCTTTTTTTTTTCCTCATTTATTAATAGCTGCTTATGACCCAAGTTCAGTGTTTGGAAAAGAGGTACCTCCATCCTAACTTAATACACACGTGGAGAGCGTTGAAAACCAAGATGTGTTTTCTGAGAACAACTCCAGATCTCATTCCAGTTCCTCAAAAATACAGCCAGCCCACTCCCTGAAGGACACAGTAATAACTCATCCCTTTTATTTTTAGCCTCGCTCTTCCTTCAAAGCCCAGCAAGAAATGTGGAGTTTCGCAGTGTGCAAAGAATCCCTGCTCATGATTAACGTCTATGTGAATAATAAAGCTTTAATCTGGTTTGAGTCTGTTACCTACTGCTTCAGCAAGTTTAACATCAGATGGCAGCAAGAGGAGTAAGGGTATCCAGCCAGCTTTCATATAACTCAAGGCAGTACTACAAGACTTAATTAATTGAGATCGCCAGATGAAAAATCTCATCCTGCACAGAAAAGGTAAAAAGTAAAACATCTGCTGCTGCTCAGAAAGTACTGAGATGGGATTCTAAACGGGAACCTCAGATAAACTTCAAAGAGAATGGACTGAGACCCCTCTGCATATCAGAATTACGTTCCTCCTGCTCCACAGTCCCAACCTCGGCTGGATGCTGGCTCTGAAACATGACACAAGCAAACCTTGATGCTTTCACCACCGACATCTATTTTCTCAGCCACATCTCCCAGTAGACCCAACCTGCACTGAGTGCTCCTTCTAAAGCAGCACAAGTGTGAAGGCGGCACAGCAGCCTCCCAGATGGTGGCTGTGCTCTCCTTTCCTTTCACATGTGGTCTTCGCGTCACTGGTCCTGACTTGGAGAGAAAAGCGATTCCTACAGGCCATGGTTTGATAAGGCAGCAACTCATTCTTCTTCCATATGTTCCCTTCCACACATCTGGAGAGGAGCTGCTCTGAAGCCAGCCGAGGCCCCTGCATGAGCAAAGCACCAACCTGGCATTGCAAGGAAACCAAAAAAACTGCCGCACTGCTTCCTGCTCTGCAGAATCAATCAAGTGACAGAAACAGACTGTTATCTGAAAATGCTTCGAAAGGGCACTTTGCTATTTGCAAGGGCTCCTTGGACAAAGACGACTAGAGAAGGTACCGGGCAGCACCATCCAGTTAGCCTTTCAGCAGGGAACATCTGTCATCCCAAGCCATTTACCTGCAAGTCACAGCTGGGCTCTGACTCCGCTCAGACATCCGCTATCCTGCTGCCCAGGTACAGATCCTTCAAGCGATCCAATCTCTGCTGGACTGGTACAGACTGCAAAAGTCATTTCCACATCTCTCCTCTCATCAGATAAACCGAGCTCTCCCATACACGGTCTATCTTCACAGTTATCACCTTTCCTCCTCCTCTTCCACTACATCCTCAAGTGCTTAAAGATAGAGCGGTTTCTCTCCACTAAGCTGCCGTGATTCATTTTTGGGAGCTCTGCACAGAGCCCTGCACTCCAGCAGGCAACGAGAGATCCTTCCACAGAAACACCCGAATTCCAACTGCAATTAAGTGACTTGACTGCCCAGGGATACACCACCAACCTGGGACACAACCTCACATGGAGGGGGGGGGGGGGTCCTGACCCCCACACCTGCTCACAGCCCCACACCACTTCCCATCTGCAAGACACAGCACCTGGTTAAATCCAGACAAACCTTTCCAGCGATCAGGATGGCTGCAAACTACTCTCCAGTTTGCATTATAAATGTGATACTGGCTTTTTTTTTCTTCCCCTCGAAGTATATATTTAGGCGTAATATATTTTAATGGCAAAAAGCTGCTTTGTTCCATGGGGTGAGCCTGCATTTGATCCCTGTGCTTCAAACAGATCCAGGAATGGAATTTAATACATTTATAAAATTAAGAACAGATGCTGTGGACTGTTTAAACTAGCAAAGAAAATAGTAAGAGGAACACTCCTAGGAAGGTGACATGAAGAAAAGGCAGAATGGTGCAGGAAAATGGAAATGTGGTAATGACTGACACAGGTCTGTGCCACAAACCCTTTGGGAAGGAGCTCCCAGCTGGGGCACCGAGACATCTCTTCTACATGAGCTGGAGAGAGAAAAGTAACAGATAGCACCAGCTAGAGATACAGCACATTTGTCTTCTAGTCCGAGAGAGACACGGTTCACCTTAAAATATAAATCATAGTGCATGCAAACAGAAATCCCTTCCACTTCTGCTCGGTCCACCTCCAAATATTAAAGCCAATAAACATGTAAAGGTCAAGTTTACATTTCACAGCTTCTTCTCCTTCTATTTCCTTTCTTCCCACCGATCTCTTGGACAGCCCAAGTCTCCTCACAGCCACTGCCTGGGGGGGTTCCTGGGGCTCTCTGAAACCCCACACTGCTTTCTCACTATTCCTGTTCCAGCTTTTCAAAGCGACGGCAGCTTTTCCTGCTGGCTTACGGTGCCCTGTTTGTTAGCACAGGCTTTATAAGTAAAGTACAGCCCAAGTCAGCATCCTTTGGGAAATGAGCCAGTACAGAACAAACGTCTGCATCTCTCTGTTCCACACCGAATCACGAGGTCCCTCGATCCCACCACTCCCATAACAGAAGGTAACAGTCAGAGAGACCGAAGCCACTGGCACCGCATGATGTTAAAGGTATCGTCACCCCCATTTCACAGCGCATTACGCTGAGGTATGGGGTATGTTAAGCAACTCTTGCCTCTGGTCACAGAAATCAGTGCAGTGAGATTGGAATTCAGGAGCTGTGTTCAGATCCTGCCGCACTTTCCTTGTGCACAGAAGTGCCCACATTGTACTTGCAGATCATGCATTTGCATTGCAAAGCGAGGAGCTGCGTGCGTAAATGCCTGTATGTACAAGTATACTGCATATTAGGCAGGCAGATCTTTGGAAAAATTCAGCGCATAGCATTCTGTCTGCAAGTCAAAAGCCAGCTCCAATTGCTAAAACTTAAATAAAAACACAAGTTGCTACAATTCATAAGGAGCTTAATATTTATTACCATGTACTGCAAGCATGCAGCTATGCAGAAAGTCTCCATTACTGTCTCCAGTGATTATTCAAGGGACGAGAAAAAGAAAGAATAGCCTTTGATGGCAACAAAAAAAAAAAAAGCAAGTGTGGAGAAAACAATGTATTAAATCCTTTTCACAGCTAAAAGGGCAACGAAAATGCTATATATTTATAAAGGAAATGAAAACCTGTCAGAAACAAAATGAACTGAGTAACAGATCTTGGGCTGAATAAAGAGAAGCCAGAACACAAGAACCAAAAAATGCGACCAGGATAGAAATAAAGCCTGCTCTGCATGCCTGAACTGAGGGCTCCCAGTGAGCACCCAACCCATGCAAGTAGAAGAAATACAGCAGTCCCAGCTGGTTCTGCCGTTCTGCTCAAGCAAGCCCAACACCAAGCGAGGCCCACAGACACACTATCATGGGATGCCCAGTATTAAACTAACTGGTGTGCCCTCTGTGCAGCAGGAGGAGGCTGCAAAGGCAGCTCCCAGCCCGCGGCCTTGGGGGTACAGAGATAGGAAACTTCTGGTTTGCCATAGAAAGTGTGCAACCAACTGCATGAGCTGGCCTGAATCCCAGCCCCACGATGGCAACATTCTGGAAGTGCACCTGAAAAACGACTGCGGAACTTAAGTATTTGAGAAAAACACAAAAAAAAACACAGCTACTATAAACCCAAGGATGGCTATCCAATAGAAACAAGGCTTTTCAGTGTGCGGATGCCTTGGATGCAAGCACTGATCTGATACTCAATAATTTAGCTTTATGTCTCTAATTGCAGGAAGTTTATGTGATTTCAAAAATAAACAACATAAGTATTTCATAATTCAGATACTTAATTACTATTACCATATTGATTGCAGGAAACAGGATTAACCACACATGATATTTTGTCAAAGGATAATGTCAACAATATTGAAGCAGTGGCTACCAACGAATTAGCAGGCTGCATTACATTAAAAACAAACTAAAAGCTATGGCCATCAGAAAGGAGAATTCTCAATAAATGAGCACACAATCCAGCCCAGACTCCTCATGAAATTCAGGAGTAGAAACCATGTAAAGGTGCAAAGTTTAACCTAATGTCGGAAAAGAAGAAAGCTGGAAGGTCTTTATCTCTTGAATCTCTCCTTGTGTAGATTGCTCATCAGTCATTCAGACAGGTCCAAATGGCACTACGAGGGACAACAGTGCTCCTTCTTGTCCTGGTTGCCACAAAAGAGGTGCGGTGAGCTACCAGGAGCTATGTGCTCCAAGGCCATCCCACAGGAAGCCCAAGCATGGTAAGACCTGTGCAGCAAGCAAGAGCTCCTCCTCCACCAGGTGAGCTCGCTGTGCTGGACACGGAGCAGGAAGATGGCCAGCACTGAACACCAAGTGGTGTTCTGGGCTCTGCCCCACTCCACCGACCCGTACCCTCATGCTATGCTCAAGGCAGACGTGATGAGGCACCATGATGTACCTGCCCCCAAATAAGGCTTTCTGAAACACCTGGTGCAACAGCCCTGCACCATGACACTCATCTACAGCCTGCAGGTCTCAGACATGCTAAGCTCCCACACGGTACCACGGAGTGCAGCCTGGATTACAACTGCCTGGAGTCCATTTCAGCTTTCTCAATACAGACATACTTTCATTTCAATGGGATCAGCAGAGGCTAAGCTGCACATTAATGAGAAGTGGTGGTCTCAAATCTGAAAAGATATATATATATTTTTTTTCTTTAAGCTTCCTGAGACGGATTCATTTTGCATCTCCCTCAGAACAGTCTGCAGCTACTTCTGCTCTATATCAACAGAAGGGAAAGAGCATAACAGGAAAATAGCGTGGGTCTTTGTTATCGTACGTGAAAGGCAGGTTGGAAATCTCCACAGAGGCACTTAAACATCTCCCACCATATAAAAGACAATGCTCAGATACTACAATTCTTTGCTTTTCATCATCTTGAGGATTCAACAAATCCTAGACTGCACCAGGAGCTCTCTCGGGCGGATCACACATCCAAAGGTTGATGGGATCTACCTCCACGTGCGTCTCCAGAAGTCAACCCCACAGCTTTAATCAGCCTCTCTCTGTTACCCACTTCAAGGCAACAAAGAGCATTCACTGTGCTACAACATCAGAAGTGGCCCAGCACCCTGCAGGTAAGGGAAGGGCCTTGGGGCAGCTCTGTGAGCTGAGTGCCTGCTTGCAACAGAAATCTCCCAGTGCCTTTCAGCCTCGAGAACAGAGCCCACCTCCTCAACCTTAACGTGCTGCCACCCAGCTGAGTGACTGAATGAGTCCTAGTGGATGTCCTGGCGGAGCAGGCTCTAGCAGAAGGAAGGAGCATCGTGCACCTGCTGCTCCTAGAGAGCACAGCCCAGGACCCAAGCAACAAGACCTTTACCACGGCCCACAACACAACTCCGTAGGGTCAGGGAGAAAAGGGATCCATTTTTACCCCTTATAAGGGCTTTTACAGCCTGATCCAAAGCCCACGGGGACTCATTTCAGGTGTTAGCGAGCTGCCCACAGCCCAGTTTCCAGCAACGCTTAGCACATACTGCTCAGCAGGAAACGACAGACAGCGCTGGGCACTCAAGTGGAAAATTCTGGTCATTATGTTTTTATAATTCCATACTGCATGACTCTTCTATACAAAGCCTTATCAGATGTGACAGAAAGGAAAACTGCTGTATTTACACAGAGGAGCAAATACTGCATATGTCTGTGTGCGCACACACCCTCCGTATGTTTTCCTAAGAAGCCTCCAGGAATCAATCCCCATCTCAGCTTGAGTTAGATAACAAGCACAGGCTTTCTCAAAAAACCCTCCATTTTTCATTTCCTAGATGTTGCCAGATTATCCAAATATCCCAAAACTGAGACAAGCCAATGCCGACGATTCTGCTCAGAATCCTCCTGCCATAAGACACGGGGAGCAGCAATACATTTATTATCAATGCCAGCAGGATTTCTGCTGCTCTCTCTGACCCATGAACCATTCACCCCAGGACTTACTATCCCAGCCTCACTCACAGGCTCAGTAGCAACGCCCAGAGAAGCCCTTTTGCTACAAGAGATGGCAGAAGCCCTGCACGCCCCAGCCTAGAAAGCACAACCAGGCTCAATGACAACCAGCAACCAGGCCCCGTCGGGGGACATTCAGAGCCCACATAACGCTGTTCAGCTGGAAGCAGCTGTATGTTAACAGAAGCGCTGCTAGGAGGGCCCAGAAGGACGAGCCTCTGTGGCTGTTACGTTCCGTTTCCAGCAAAATAAGCTGTGGTTTTGCACCTTGCATCGCCAGTGCTTTCCTTAGCTCTATTTCTGGCACACCCCCAGGCCACAGAGGACATCAGCATCAAGGCTTCTTTCCTAATGCCTGTTCACGAAGCAGCTGACGTGGACCCTCGCACACCAGGGGAGCATCCTCTCCCTGCAGAAACCCCACCGACTTTCTTTTCCATAGGCCCAACAGCCACGCCGAGGTGCTGTAAGCACTGCAGCCACTCAAAAGCTGAGGACGTACATTCGCAGGTGAACTCTCAGTCCCTTCGGCTATCAGCAAAACACAGCCACGGGTCTGACCGGGACCACAGTGCTCTGAAGGTGGGGGACACAGCGGGGCTGTCACCCCACAAAGCAGACGCTCGTACCTGCAACCCCGTGCCCAGAACATTGCCAGCAGAGCAGCACAGGAACACAGCCACGTCCTGAGGCTGTGCCCCCAGCACATCCCAGCACTGCCTGACCTCAGCACAGCACATGACACAAAAGCACAGGTCACAGTAGCCCTGGCGAGGTGTGGCACAGCCGCCAGCTTTCCTCCTGCCCGCTGCCAGCCAGCTGCCAGCAGTCTGTCCCCACAGCAGTTTGGCACCTCGGGAATTTAACACCTCCCAGCTTCACAGAACAGCCACTGCGGTGCGAAAACCTGCGCTTGGTGCAGCACCACGGAGTGCCAACAGCACCTGTCCCCAGATCTCCACTTCTGCATTTGTTGCTCATTTTACAGGAACACCTCCCAAGATCCCAAGCAGTTTGCAGGATAAGCCAGGCAATGAAAAAGGGTCAAAACCCAGTGATTAGCAACCTATCGCTACCAGACAGCATCCCTGCTGTGAGAAGAGGCTCGGGATGACCCTGATACTGGGGTTATCGGCACAGCAAAGTGCCCACACCAGTGGTACCAGCCCACTGCCAGCTCCCTGCAGCCACCCACACCTCTGCTCCCCATCCATCCATCCCCTCCACGCAGGGACAAACCCAGTCTGCAAAGCACTGCATGCTGCTCAGGCACAGCCCAAACCCCAGCAGCAGCAGGAGTTGCTCCCCGTCTCCATCCCAGCAATGAGGGCAGGGCAGCCCGCCCTGGTTCTCCATCCCTCACCATGTGCCACTGGCTTGAAGTTTACAATAAGCAAGCTACTCAGAGAACCGAAGCACTCTCTCCACGGTTAATGTAAAATATTAATGTCTCATTTGTTCAACAATTTTGTGGAAATTAAAACTTTTAGGTTAATCATATACTGAACAATTTTAATTAAAGCAGTTATAAAACAATTAATCCACGAGAGCAGGCTTGGATCCCTGCCAGCCTTATTGGTTTAATACATGTAGGCAAAGCTTATTTCTCCCCATTTGACTTAATGAATGCTAATAAGTGACACAAAATATGCATGCAGCGCTCCTAATATAGTTAGTCCATCTGGTTTCACTTGCATTTTGTATTTGTCATTTCGCTTTGATAGAGAAATTGAAAATGAATTCTCTGTGCTTGAAATCAGAAGAACTTTGTACCCTGCTTAATCTAAAATCATTTTTGCAAACCTTTTGGGGAAAAAGACAGCAGTTCGGTGCAGTGCATTATGCAGCTATCTTTCTGGTTGTTCCAAGGTTGGAAAAGAGCAGAGGACAGAAACACAATCCTGTACTAAGCAGCACCACGGCACTAAGGGAACAACTCTAGCTCAGCTAGTTTTTTTTCCCCCCATCAGTATTTCAAAAGACTTTTTCCTTGAGTAGATGATAATATAAAAACGAGAGGATAAAATATGATTGTAAGCGCCTGAGATAAATCCTCTACTCCGTCAATTTGTTCTGCATTACAACTTGTTTGATCCATTTGGGGACGTATTTGTTTGCCAAAGCAAGCACAGATCTAGCTCTTTGTTGCATATTTAACGTGCCAATTTTTTTTTTTTTTTATTTTAACCTTTTTAGCCCTTCTATTTGAGTTTCACAGCCACGTTGTTTCAAGTAACACTTAAGAACTTCACTGTCAGGTGCAACCAATACACCTACCCACAAACACCAGCTCATCTGAACTCATTCGACTGCTGCCCAAACCACAAAGCCTGGTTTCTCCCTTGCACATGCATTAAAAAACGGGTTCTTCCCTGGGTCACATTCATACAGCACAACAGGTATCACAATGAGAGCTGGATGATACGATCTATCACCATGGCAAATAGCCATTGGTGTCTGCATCTACAGAGGCTCTGGTTTCCAACAGCACCCCACCAACAGCATCCTCTCTACAGTCATTTTAGAAGGTCCCACTTGTCCCTCTGTGGTCCATACAGACCTTCCCATTAATACTACCAGGGTATGGTCAGCTCTAAACACATCACCTTCCAGAACACGATGTGACACAGCTGCTCATCCTAGTAACTGGTTTATGGGTTGCCCTTGAGCTCGCCTTGCTCTACAAATTCAAGCAGTGTTCCTCATCATGGTGAGACATCTCCTATTGATGAAGGATACTGGAGCATGTGAGGCTGACAGCCTGCACTCCACCTTCCCTGTCCTGTGGTGTTGGTGAAGAGAACAAGGCCTGTGCACCCCTGTGGGACCACCTCTGTCACTGTCAGATCCCCATACGGTCATTAAAAATGTCAGCTCAAGGGCAGTGCAAGAGCAGCAGGGACCATTTGGAGCGCAGAACAAAGACACAAGGGGTGTGAAACAATTGGGAACAGGTACAGACAGACCAATGGGTGCTTTTAAAATGAACTTGGTCATGATTACAGAGCAAAATCTGGAAACCCTTTGCTTGGAATGAGCTCGCACCAGGAGGAGGCACTCAGCCCTCCCTTTCTGCACCTCCCTGCAGGTTCCCATGCCCAGTGAGCTGCCAGCTCAGACCTCAGACACATCTCGCCCCTGCAGACAAAGATACTGCATTTTTTTCTGCCAGAGGAATCTCGAAATAACCCACAAATCACGCGCACATCACTGGAGCCCACGCTCACAACCGGCAGAGAAACCTGGGCATGGAGACAGCAGAAATGCTCTGAAAAGGAAACTGCCCGGCAGCGGCAGGAGTGCAGCACCTCCTGCACACGTCCTGCCCCGCACAGCTGTGGGGAGGCTGCTTTGCTGATGCTCACACCCAAGCAAGGCACTGCTTCTACGTGAGGCTGAGTGGAAAGCACAACCCAGCACCAAGAGTGAAATGCAATAGAGAGAGCAGATTGACTGCGCGTCCCTGGGACCGAGAGCCTGCCAAGAAGCCAACAAGCTCTTTGTAAGCACTAAATACCTTCTCTGTGTGTCGCTTAGAAAGACACAGATGTGGTTCTTCTGCACTGAGACGTTCTGGCAGAGTGGCAACTCCCTTTTTTTTTTTTTATTTTTTTTTAAATGTGCTTTAAACATCCTACAAACACTGTCAAGGGAAGTCAGCAGGAGGTCAAATCGAAGCCTTGTGTCTCAGTGGATAACAATCCTTCTGTGAAATCTTTCCAGCAGGAATCGAGTCACTCTTACATCTCCCTCCCCGCCTTCTTTTTTTATTTTAAAGGCATTTTAGCAAAGCTCGCTTTGAAGTTTAAACCTTCTGCAACAACACCGCTTGCCAACAAGATAAAATATTTAGTGCTGCTATATACTAAAATCATATCTCTAACAATACATTCCACGCCTGACATAGCACAAAAGTTAATTCAGCCAACAAAGCAATACTTGCATTTTGTGTCTTGAGAAGCAGCAATTTATCTTTTTTTTATATATATAAATTATATACACTATTGTGCCATTTAAACCTAAAGCCTCCCGTTGCTAAATAGAGAACAGAAAGATCTTTAAATACAGACAAAAAGATCAGAGCTATGGGGAGAGCTGCAGCAAAACTCAGAATAGCAGCCTGGAAACGGAATGCAAAAGCCAAAAGCTCTCCCGCCAGTCCTCCCTGTTCGAGCCTGCGTGCATCCTTCATCTGGCTGGTTTGGTGTGGGCTTTTTGGCAGCCGCACGTTAGCTCAGCAATAATGCCAGCAGTCCCAATTTGCTATTGCTCCCGTGTGCACGTCTGAGTGGCTGCAGAGATTCTGCAACCTGAAACTGCCAAGCACAAGTCTTAGCAGAGACCGTTTGGCCAACGGGGCACCTGCCCAGTGCTGCCCGTCCCATCCAGCTCTCAAGGCATGCCGATGCACTCAACGTGCTGGCAGTTGGGTTTCTCAAGCAGAGCCACTTGCGTGTGTTTACACTACCTCTGCTGTTTTCCAGTTTATTGTGCCTAGCAATGCAATATTTAAAGATTGTGGCTGTCTCCCTCTGTTGGAGGGTCCCTGAACGGATGATGGCAAGTGCTCAGCTGAAGGGATTGCTGACATCAATGGGAAATGACAACACCTGCAGGATGGAGGACAGATGACGTCTGCCAATGACAGTGGTGTATGCATGACACAACGTGCTGCAGCAATGCAAAACCCCACCTCGTGTCCCTGTGCCTCCCGCCAGGTGTGTGGCAGTGAGGGAAGGAAAGCTGCACCTCTGCAAACGGGCACACTGAGCAAAGGCAGCAGCGGCACAAGGGTGGAGGAGGGGAAGGGGAATGTATTTTGCAACCTGACCTTTGGGGTTTGTTGTTGAAGGGAACAGCAATGGAAATTGTTGCAATGGTGCAAACACATTGCAGTGGTGCAAACATCCTGTTGGCAAGGTTGTTTCATCTGAGCTCTGGCTCCGCGATAGGTCTTGCCTTCCTTAGCAGGATCTTAAAAACAACTATAAAGAACCAGTAAGTACCTCCCCCCAGCCAAAATCACACCATCTGTTCCCATTTCTGAGCTTGTTTTTATGAACCGCTCTTTGCCATGCAATGAAGCAGCACCCCAGTGCCTCAAGTACCACGGCTTCTCTCCTAGCCTAACTCACTGCATTTCACTCTTTCACATAAAATTAGCTCTAACAGTCCCCAAACGTCTGTCTTTTCTCATCTCCTTGCCGGCACCTCGAGCTCACCAGTTCTCTGCAAGCAATTCGATTCCTCTCTCACATATGCTCAACACACATGCACACGATAATGCCATCCTCCAGCAAGACAACATACTTGGAGCTCCCAAAGCTAAAGAAAAGCAAACTAATTTAAAACAAACGTGTGCGTTCCCCTTTTACCTCTGCAGCATGCAAACAAGATGCTTTAAGCCTGCAACCAGCTCCTAAGAGCACCTCCATCGCTTTGTCTCACCCCAGAAAGCTCCCTCGGCACTACGCCAGTTCAGAGCTGACCCACCTCTCTGTCACCTCACTTGGCAGCACCATCATCTCACTGCCTTCAAGCTTTCTGCTCATCTCTCAGAGCTTCCCAACCAGAAGCTCCACGCTCCTCTCATCCTCCTCTGGGCTTCGTGCCTCTTCCAACAAAATGAGCATTACCTGTGCCGTAACTACCTGCCTTCTCTTGGTTTATTACGTGTAAAACAATTCCACGTGTGTATACATCCATACGTACCCCCATGTCAAGGTGTACAGAGAACTTTAACATTACCGATTTGATTTTGTTCTTCTGGGAAACGAAGCACGTAATTCAGCAAGCACAAAATATAGCACAGAACAAGCACTTGGAAACATTCCCCCTCTGGTTCACCATTTCATAGAATAGCAGAATCACCGAGGTTGGAAAAGACCACGAAGATCCCACGTCCAACCCCAACCCACCCCCACTGTGCCCACTGCCCACGTCCCTCAGTGTCCCACCCTTATCTCGAGCACCTGCAGGGACAGTCACCCACCACCCCACTGGGCAGCTGTGCCAACACATCACCACTCCTTCAGAGCAGGATTTTTTCCTATTTGGAGTTATGCCATAGCAGGAGCCTCAATCTTTATCTTGCTCACGCCTGATGCAATTCCACAGGCGGAAGCAGAAACACTGCTGACTTACTCCAGTGTAAATGATGGATTTGTCTGGAAGACATTAAGATTGATGGCACAGAATCAAGCCCTCCCAGCTCCAGTCCAACACCAGGCACGCAATACCTGCCATAAGCCGGTCCAGCTATCGCATTCCATGCTATTGTTACCTTCCCATCATGTGCAGCTGCTGCTGTCGTGTGCTCAAAACTGCTGTTTTGAAGAAACCTGGACTTGGAGATCTGACTGCTGATGGGGAAGGCAAGAAGATGGGTTCTGATGTCATGAGAAGCAGATAAATGCACACACTCTGTAGGGAACAAAAGCACCAAAGACCATTCCCAGCCCCAAGGGCGCTGCTGGCACCGCTGAGCCCAGAGCCCCTGCAGTCCCTTGGCAGCCAGACCACGCAATGCAGGCACAGCTCCTGACAAGCAAAGTATAAGAAGGACTCAAATAACAGTAATAAAAAAAGCACTCCACCTGTGGGTGATCATACTTTTTAAGATGGATTAGCCGGAGCAAAATGACTGCTTGTTTATTGGAAATAATGAATAGTCTGGTGCTTTTACTTGGGAACGGTACACAGGGGGGAAAAGCTTACACTGCTGCAGCTGATTTTAAATAAACAGAAAACCTATCCCGATGTCATGTATCACAGCCAGGAACGAAGCAGCCCCCTGACTTATGAACATGACTTATGGCAGCTCTTGGAAACCACACCAGGAAAGCAAGCAAAGCAGGTAGGAGTGGAACAGAGGGAAGGAAGGCATGGAGAAGAAAATGTAGGCTGGTTCAGGGGTTCTGAGGAGTCTGAAACAAAGGGAAAGAAGTCACAGAATCACAGAAACACCATCTTCGAGCATGGTATCAGCCCTGCAGCCAAGCAGGTCCGTCAGAAGGAAGAGCACAGCTCTCCTCCCGGTCTGGGGATCTATCAGTCAGCCTTCCATCAGGCCAGTGCTAAGCCCTCTGAGCACATTTCTGATGCTGGGTACTTCACCCACTATCAGACTCCTCAAGCACCGAAATCTTTAGTGCATCTTGCTTCAAAAAGCACAAGGGAAGCAGGGAAGGGCTGCTCATTTTTCCACAAAAGTAAGAATGCCTCTGAGAGATGAATTTTGTAAACTTAATTTTACACTTCTCTTCAGATTTATGTACGCAGCAGTGAGACACAGGCAAAGTAAGTGTGACCGCTGGGGAGGATCTTTGGGACAACGGGATTAGGAACACCCTGAAGCCAACACAGCATCACTGTGGACACATTTTTTGCAGCAGCGTGCACCATGGCAGCACTGGGATCAGCTGGGACAACGTGATCCAGCACACCTGGATGAGAAAGCTCAAAGAGAAAGCAAAATGCATCCCTATGGTTCAGCCTCCAAGTGCATGGTTCAGTACTCCAAGTGCACCCACGGAGTCCTGGAAGCAGATCAGTTCTGGGTGTCCATTCACACTCTCATCCTCTTGCCCCAGGTAGCACTAATTCAGGGAAACACAAACTCCTACCCCAAAGGTTCGGCAGCTCCTCTTGGTTCCCAAGCACTGCTTGATGCAAACCAGAGCTTATTCATCTTCCAACCACCCCAGCGTGGACTTACAGAGGCCTTCACTTTGATACCAACGCTGCTTAACAAAAACTATTTCAAAGACATACAAATTCTTTTTGACACTAGGGAAAAAAAAATAAAAAGGAAAAAAATAAAATAAAAAGCAGATTCTTGCTTTTTCTGCACTTAAAAGTCCAGTCTGGGCACCAGAAAATACCACCCTCCTCACACATCGGGGAGAGCCAGGTGAAAACCATTGCCCACATTTATGATGGAAGCACCAGAGAATCCCAAGGAAAGCCAGTGCCAACTGGCTTGAAAGGCACCTTAACAAAGGAAGTATGTGAACAAAAATGCAGTGCTAAGACATTACCAAAACATGCATTATAGCTCACCAAAGTCCTTTGTGAGCAGTGTGCCTGCAGAGGACTGCGCAGAGCATCGATCTGTCTGCATTCTGGGCGCTTTTCGGGTGATGCCTGACCGTGGTTTACAAGGGCAAGCTCATAGGTCTCTGTTGTTTATTTCTCTGCAGTCTTTTACTTGTCACTGATAATAGTTTTCAAGCCATCCAGGCTCGGAGGATTCAAACGAAGGTTTTCCAGAGGTGAAAGGTCAAAGCAATAATGTGTTGACCAGGATCAGAAATGCTTATCTGCACCAAAATGGTTCTGGATAATCATTAGAGAAGGCTCAAGTTTGGATTTTTTTCCTTACACGGCATGGACAGCAAGCAGACCCTGCCTGCAGTGGGAAGGACACCTCAACATCCGCACGTGGGTCCAGGGACCTCACCTGTGAGCCCATCCCGATGGCAGAGCCACCAGTGGGCACTGCGAGGTGACAGACACGTCCTTCAAAACCCAATTCAAGCTGCTGCAGGGCTAGCAGGAGTTACAACCTTCTGGACAGACAAAAATCACTGACACAGTGAGCGCAGCACCGCTGCAGACCCACAGGAGATGACAGCAGCAGTCAGTACTCTCTCCTGCGTGCTGCCAGCTGCTCCGTGCTGGGTTCTTACTGGTAATGCAGCCAAGCAGCAGCCCCTGATCTCAGCACAGCATTCACTCGCTGCGAAATGGGAACATGCTGCTCTTGTTAAAAATTCCCATCAGACTGACGCAGATCTGCTCCTCAGATAAAATAATGACACTGAGGTCCCCAAGAGAGCCCCTTCCAAAGCTTATGAAGTGAAAACAAATCCAGTTACATTAGGTTAATTTAAAGAACTTCTCTTTTTTAAGTGTACGTGGAGATAAAAAGGAAGAAACCTACTAAATTAATTCCAGCATTATAAATTTGATTTAGCAAGTGCAGCACAAACCACTGTGAGAGCAATAGCGATACGGGAATGTTTTAAACTGAGAAAATAAATTATGTCAGGGAGCGGTGAGGGAAGAAATGACAAATGCATAAGAGAGAACCTGCTCCAATATTAATTAAAGCAGAAATCTGCTTTTTTGTTTGCATTTGGCCTCACTCGGAAGGAAGTGGGATTAGCAAAGGCTGTAGATTCACCAACAGCTGGAGACAGGGAATGGGATGAGCCCTCCTCCAGAGGTGCCAGCTCCTCATCCAGCTTCAGGAAAGCCTGCAGAGCCACATACCCCAACACCACCCCAAGGTGGGAGCAGCCCCTCACCACCCCACACCTGCAGAGTGCTTCCAGCCAAACCCATCCTTTGTTTTATAGCTGTTAACGCAGCTCAGCGCGCTCAGACTTCACTGCTGGAGTTTCTACGCACGAAATCAGCAGAGAAGACAACGGGGCTGCATTTTCCACTTTGGTTTGCAAAAAATGATGATTTCTCCCACCCTGGGAGATAGGGACCACAAATGCTCTCCTTCAACACAAACCCACTGGGCACCACGCTCCCACTGCCTGTGGTGGGACTACACCACGTGGGAAACCCAAATCAAGCAGAGCAGCAAATTAATCTAGAGCAGATAACATGGGTGTATTCAACAACAAAACGACAAGGCAAAGAACAGCAAATTAATGCACGAGCTTGGCTCTTCTTTATATAAAACATCTGTCAAAATACTTAAGCATTTGCTTCGTTGTGCATGCAGGAGGCCATGATTTTGCAGACAGTCATAAAGCAGAGCAGTATTATAAAAATTAGGGTTTTGCTTCATTGTCTCTACCGGTTTACAGTTACTAATTATGAGACTGCTAAGTGCCAAATGGTCAACAAGCAAATCTAATGGTTATTTAACTGCAGCCAGCCAGGTTGTACACGCGCTCACAATACGCATCCACACACTGAGCACAAGCAGCTTTGTGCACGGAGCTGTGTGTGCCAGCAGGAACAGCAGTGCTGCGTGCTGGGCACCCTTTGCCACTGCGTAAAGCACAGCAGCCAGAAGGGCTCCGGCTCGGGCTGCTCACTGCAGGGCTGTGCGGATCACTGGTGGCCATTTTTCCCAATCCTAAATTCTACCGTGGGGCCGGAGCGCTCACCTGAAAGCCCCGTGGGCACAGGAGGACAAATGAGCAGCAGCGTCACTTTGGAGGAAGGAGAGCTGCGCAGCTCCGCTGCTTGGCGAGGGAGCAGAGGCTGGGATGGCTGCCACTGCGCTGTCACGGCGGGCAGACGGCTCTGTTAACAGCCAGGTGACAGCCAGCAGCGAGAGCTGGGAGGAGAGGGAACAAAGCAGGTGCCAACAGCTCCGCTGCATCCACGTCTCCTTCTGCGGGGCACAGGGAGCCCGTTGCAGCTCCGCGCTGCCACACTGGTTTTAAATAGGGCCTGGATGTGGGCAGCAGTGGGCTCAGCTTCATCCCCACAGCCACACCACGGGGCTGCCTGCATTACGGCAGCTTTGCCTTCTGTGTATGGAAAAGGAGCTGCTTTACGTCCAAGCTGCATCTGTTTCATCCAAGAAAGAGGGAAAGTTTTAAAACTGGGTTTCCAAGGGATGCCTTTACTCCTGTTTCCATTGCATTCTTCCACTCAGCTTTCCTGGAGCAGCACATTACGATGCATGCCATAGCACCAGTCTATGACAGTTCACCCTGAAGGATTAGGCAACCACAGAAAGTATTACAGCAGTGCAGTTTATGTAGACCTGGAATGTATTCTCCAACAAGATTAACTTATCTAATAGGATTTGGGGAAGCTTTCAGGGCCATTAGGATGCCCTGTACACGCGGAAGGCGCCGCATGCTGTAACCATTTGATTTAATCTAATCAGGACTGCTGAGATGCATTTTGTCAGCGGACAGTTCTGTCATTTTCATATTACATCTCAATAGACAACTTTCACCCAACTTCCATCCCATGCAAGCAGGCAGATGCATTTGAGGCTAATCTGTAATTATAAAAGCCACTAATTGTTCAAGCCCAAGCTTACAGCTGGTTGCAGTCTAATCCTGCATGGCGTTCCCCATCCCAATATTCCACCCTCCAAACCATTACACACCATTATAAACATTCTTCCTTAGGAGTGGGCCAGGTGCTGTGCAGCACAGCAGTGCCAAGAAGCACAAAGAAATAAAGCCATCCCCATCCCATGCTCCTGAAGCACGCACACAGAACAGAAGGATCATCCCCTTCAGCTGATCCCAACTTCATCAGCCGTGAGGATGGGATGCCGTACTCTCAGAGCTTCTTCCCATGCAACTTTGTTCTTACACGAGCATTTTCCCCCATTATTTTCCAAAGATGCCCCATCCCTGGAGGCATTCAAGGCCAGGCTGGATGTGGCTCTGGGCAGCCTGGTCTGGTGGATGGCAACCCTGCACAGAGCAGGATGTTGAAACTAGATGATCATTGTGGTCCTTTTCAACCCAAGCCATTCTAGGATTCTATAATTCTATATTTTTTTTTTAGAATGAAGGCTAAGAGGCTCCAGTATGTCACTGGTTGCTTGAAGGCAGGACTTTCCTCCAGCTCTTCCATCCCACCCTGCTGAAACAACGCAGCCAGCAGGTCGCATGGGGCTGTGTGCCAGCAGCCACCGGAGGAGCACCCGCTGTATTTCCGTCCCAGCCTGGCTCATGGATAGCAATTTGTGGTTGCCATCAGCTAGCAGAGGTCACACATTCAGCGTTCCAGCAGACACCAAAGCAAAGTCAAGATGGATGCAGGAAGCCTGCTGCTCTCAGTACTGTAACACAGCAGAGCTTCGCTAATTTCCACAGCGTTACATTCATCTACAAAATCCATAACCTCCGGCTGGGTGCAGACTGCCAAATGTTCCCTGACCCCACACCTGGGCTCACAGACAGCAACCACTGCTGGCCATGTGAAATCACTGGCACATCCTTACAACCCCACGCACACAGGGACTCGCTCATTCCAACTCTTTTCCCTGTTGCATGCACGGGAAAAGAGGTTTAACCCTCCCTTTCCCTCAGAATGCCCCAATACAGGCAAAAAGCCACCCTGAAGCAGTCCGTAACACTGACAGAGTTGCCCCAATTAACCAATGGTTGAATCCTACCCCACATCCAGCACTGCCTTACAAAACACCTCTGCCAATCACTGCACAGCCCCCACCGGCTGCAGAAGCACCAAGCACGGCGCTGAAGGGAACAATCCTTGAAGACCACTGAGAGCCCACCGAAGCAGAGCAGCTGAGCCACCGCTGCTTCACACCTCCCAGGCCTCCAAATCTCTTCCAAGCTCAGACTTCACTGTCAACTTTGCAAACTCTGCTCTTTAGCAAAGCTAACACTGGAAAAAAAAAAATAGAAGAGAAGCTGCAGCTGAGCTCATCAGCCATTCTGTCTTTAAAGCCTTTGACTACAATCCGCACCAGACATACTTAGCAAACTTTAAAATACAGCCTCTCAACATTGTTACAATTAAGTCACTCTGAAATGTCATGAAAAGCAATCTAGTCCCATTAAAATCTTCACACTCTCATTAAAAAAGCACTTACAGACTCGAAAATGTTCCTAATACATTATTTAAAGACACAAGATGTACAGTGACTAAAAACCTTGTACAGAAAGGGAATAGCAACAGTCTGCTTTAAAAAAGCCTGTGTGCGTGTGCGTGCAAATTTGTGTCATAATTAGGTAATTGGGAAACCACAGGTAGAAGGCAGCTTGTAATATCCTGGGTTTTGTCTGTTTTTTTTTTTCTCATTAAAGAAAGAGGGGAAAGGGTGCTTTATTTGTATGGAAGCCAAGAAGCCCATTCCAGGCTGCTTGTGAGCTCTGCAGGTTGAATGTGCCAAAGCTGGAAGGATGGAGGAAACCATCCATCTCCTCCAACACTGGGCAGACAAAGCAGGGGTCACTGGCGGCTGTGCCTGCAAGGAGCAGGGTAGCAGGAACAAAGACAAACGAGCTCCCACCATAACAAAGTGACTGTCCTCCTACAAAGCCCCTATCTTTTTTGATGTTAACAGCAGATGAAGGTATAAAATTTGCATCTTTATTGAGCCTGCTGCTAGGTGAACTGTGCTCCTCCAGGGCCTCAAAGCAGGGGAACGACGGCCTCTGCTTCTTCCAGCAAAGGCTCTCTGCTCTCCTTGCACCTAGCCTCATTTCAATGCTTTGATTTTAATAAGGTTTCCTGCAATTTAGACCTGGGAATTTAGAAGGGAATCAGGCTGCAGACAGGCACTGAGGCTATAGAAAGGGAAAAGAAATACCATTTAAGTGAGTTGAAAGAACAAGAAATCTGAAAAGAGGGATCATTGCCAGAGGGATCCCCCTGGCTTCAGCCACACCAGGACAGAGCAGCACAAAATAAGACACCGCTATGTGCAGGCTGCTTGACACCAACGAACCCTTCTCTGCTCTCCCATTCCTCATGCCGAAGGTGTTTTCCCTCTGACCACCATCCCCAGACCACAGCCATACTTCCTCCCATTTTATCGGATCCTTAGAGATGAGGAGCACAGCATTTAACACAGAGCAATCCATGGACATAACACTGACACAGTGACTCCTCCTTCTCTGTTTCTGCTCAGTGCCTCCTAACACTCCCCTTATGCTGTGAAGCAAAGACAAGACTGAATGAGTTTAAGAGAGAAGGGGGAAAAAAAAAAAAAATCACAGGAGAAAAAAGAGATGAAATGGAGAAGCAGGAGCATCTTTTACACATGACAAAGACCTGAAATAATGCCGTTTTAGCTGCCAAATACACTTCAGCTTTCAGGAAAATCAGTCACAATGAGCGGGAACTTCTCCATCAAACAGCACGGCAACTTCCCAAACAAGCAGCCCTTCTTCCCTGAAGCTCAGAGACGCTGTAAGAGATTCACCTCCCAGCAGCATTACCCTCAGCCGTGCACCTCCTGGTAGAAGATCCCATTCTGCAGTGCCAGCAGCCTGACCTGCCCCTCTCATTTGTTTCAGCAGACCTCAACGCCTGATGCAACTACAAAAATGTTACAGGGCACAACAGAGATAAGAACTCTCCAGGCGTGTTTTATTACACCGCTTTATCATCTAACACAGGACACAGGGATGCAGCGTGAAGCACCACACACCCCTGAAGGTGTGAAGTCCTGCTTTCATAGAACAGCTTCCCCAGGAGGGCAGCCCGCTCAAAGCTCAGCTCCAGCAATTCCCAAAAACACGCAGATAAAAGCCAGTCCCCATAAAAACGTGTTGCTGTGAGCAGAACACATTCAGTTGTGGGTGAGAACACAGGGACACAACAACAGCAATTCCTCCCGTGGTCCAAGAACCTAAAGCTGCTTCTCCAAACAAAACACAGGTCAGACAACACACAGCTCCCCAGCCCTGCTTGATCCCCACAGCTCCGAGGTGAGGGGAACTTGGCTGGAGTGCCCAGGAAGGGGCTGCCCAACAGGGTGAGCAGAAAGGTGTGCTTACACGTGGAACTGCATTCTTGCACGGGAAGCAAAACCAGCCAACAAAGCCAACAGCACAGCACCGAAGCAACCAGGAGGCAAAGCCCAGCTCTCCCGTCCCAGCCCCAGCTCTCCCTTACAGCATCTGCTTCAGCAGATCCAACTCTGCCCCAACCAATCTCTCATTGTGCACCTCTACACCTCACCAGGCACCCAACCAACAGCTGCGTAACTCCGGCATTCCTGGGAAGGCAGAAGGGAGGGAGGTCTGCCCCAAGCAGAGCTGCTCATCCCATGTGATACAATTGCTTGTAAAAATTCCATGTAGCTGCTAGAATGTAACATTGTCCAAATGAAAGCCCAGGGGCTACGGCTGAACCCCTGGTGACTCTATTGAGTTGAAGGGCATTGTTTCCTTTTTTTCTTTTTTTTTTCCCTCCCCCATTTTATTTTTTTTTTTAATTTTAATATTCATTGATCTGAGCAAACATAATAACCACCATCTGCCATGAACACGGTTGGAATGGAAAAAAAAAATAAATATCAAAATGAAAGCAGGAAAGCTGCATGCCCGGCTGCTGTACGGCACAGCTCTGACCCCAGCACATCCACCAGCAGGCAGGTGAAGTGTTTCTTACACAATTCCTGCCTGAAATTGTCCGTAACATGAAAAATTCACCTTTAGCCAGAGGGGTTTGGGACTGTTTTCCCTTTCGGTGCAGGGCTGCTTTCTGTTTCCTTTTGTTCTAACGCTCTTGTACACTAAGTGGAAAAGGATCTCAGATCTTGACATCCCACTTCAGCAGCGAGATGTCACAGCAGCCACGTCCGCGCCTCCGCTGCCACGCACGGCACTCAAGCACCTCCTCAGCCCCTCCATTACTGGAACGAGATGCTGAATAAATTCCCTCAGCTCCTACAGAGGGTAAAAACAACAAAACACAGGCAGGAGTGTTTAATGACTCAGCGCAAGGGAAAATAAATGGCTTCAAAAACACAAGTGCTCCTGGGGAGAGCAAGCTCTCCGCAGGCAAAGGAAGGCCTGAAGCTACACGGGTGTTGTCGCAGGTCCAGCCCCACACCTCCAGCACTGCGACCCACAGCAGGCAAAGGAAGGGGAGATTTTCTACGGGGCATTCTATGGCCACTAATTAGTGAAATCCAGGTATTAAGCAATCTCCAATAGTCCAAAATAAAAGCCCCAACAGAGCAACCAACCACCCAAGACAAAACCAACCCCTACCTCTATTTCACAGCTTTCCACTGCTCCCTTCTTTTTATTCCCATCCCAACCCAATTTCTGCAGCCAGAACAGTAGCAGCGCTACAGAATGGCACAGACCTGGAGCCTGAGATGAGGCTCTTCAAACGATAAGAGGAATTGATTTTGAGCAACAGGGGGATTTTTGCTGGATTTGGATGCATTTATATGGGTTCAGGTGAAAGCTGTCACTGAAACGATGCTGGGCTTCGAGTGGAAGGGGCTCCTCACACTGGAGCAGAAAACAAACTGTAGGAAAGCTCAGATGTGATGGAGCATGAATAGCAATAGGTTTCTATCTCTGGTGGCTCCTGAATGCATTACTGCACTCATTCTAAAGCCTATCACACTGATCACAAACCTTCACGTTGTCATGGGTTTCCTGGACAAGCAGGATTATTTGGGTATTAATCCTCTGCTAGATTTAGCAGTGCTCTCTGCCTGGAAGCAGCCACACTGATCCCCTCCCCCCCCGACTCCTTGGCTCCAGCTCCACACGCTGACAGGTATTTATTTGTGAGACCCTGGCAGCATTCAGCTCACAGCAATTAGCATTATTTTGAAAAAAAAAAAAAAAAAAAAAAAAGCAAAACAAACAAAAAAAAACCCTCTAAGTGCATGCAGCCGCCCCATAGCACTGCTCACATTGCGCTCGCCAGGCTGACAGACAGCAGCTCCATTACCTGCTATTCCTAATACACCTCTTACACACGTTTTCTCCTGGATAACACTAAGCCGGAGCCTTTCGCAGTCCTCTGGGAGCCTTCCACACGATGAGGTGGATCTGGCTGTGAAAGGCAGAGTGACCTAAAAATCTGAGGCTTACAGTGTTGCATAACCTTTGAAATAATAAAAATAATTACAAATTGAATTTCCAAATAAACCAAAGCCTCGAGGGAAGAGCCTCAGCTCAGCGTTCGGGAGCCTTCAGCCACATGTTTCCAGCTAACATTTAAGGGAGCTGCAAGGCTAAATCCCCAACTCTCCAGCAAGAACATGGCCTTTAGGTTTCCCATCCCAAGGGATGAAGGATGGAGAAGTAGGTTATTTGCATTTACACCACTAACTGCGTGTTGCAGATAATGAAGAAAAAAAATTAAACAAATATTAATGTCCCCCTCGACTTTACCCTGCAATATCAAGTGTGCGGGTAAGGAGAGTAGCTACAAGAACACAGCATTCAACAGCTGTAGGCTTCTCCAGCAGCAGCAGCCCTGCCCAGCCCAGGGCATCCCTCTGCATCACATCCTGCTCTCAGCAGTTCTGTGCTCCCCTCCACAACCGCAGGCGCAGCATCAGCACACAGAGGAACTGCACAAAAGCCGAAAATGAGACTTTATGTACACAGGCAGACACACGGGGAAAATTGCTATCAATTATGCTAGTTAATTATACATTATAATAGAATTAGAGTAAACCCTCCTCATTATCTCCCAGTTCAGAACCTGCTCGCAGCAAGCTGACCACATGCTGCACTGACGCCGGCAGCCCTCGCATTAACCTCTGTCCCTGACTCACTGCTTGCTGCTGTGCCCTGACCTTGCTCCTGGCTGACCTCTCGTTGGAAGACAGAGGCTGCAGCATCGTTGAGCACGGGCTGCCCTCCCACACCCACTGCAGGACGTGGGGCATCAGGCAGTGACAGCACGGAGACAGCTGACAGTGCTGCTGGATGGAGGAAGGGAAGCTGCATTGCTGCTGAATACTGGGAGCGATGGTTCTTTGCAGGGTGGGAAGCGGAGCTCCCACCAGTCCCTGCACATCTCTGCCCAGTCCCGAGGGCCACAGAACAGATCTGACACAAAACTGCAGAGAAGGCTATCATTTAATTTCCCCTGCGTGCGGTTTAATGGAGTTTCCTCCTTTCCCACTGCAGCCGTAACACCAAGCTACAAACAGCACCCCAGCTTCCATCTCTGCCATGTTCCCAGCAGATGCCCACCTGCTTCCATGGCTTCAGAGGTGAAAACTGAAAGTCAAGATGGACATTTTTGTTAAAATCATGATAGACATTTTGGCTTTTCAGCCCTGGGGGCTCAGAGTGAGCCCAGAACCCCTCTGCCAGCCTCACACCCACAGGCACTGCTCCATAAACACGTATACCCCAACCAACACACTGCAGTGACAGGCAGGGACCATTTCTTACCCTGACCCTTTCTTCCCTGAGATAGAAAGCTTAAACAACTCCACATTTAAGGATCATCGACGAAAATCACAAATAGCTATATTTTAAAAAATTGCTTTAACATTTTAAACCCTCAAATGTCATCCAAAATAACTGCAGTCAGCCTGAAAAGATGCTATTTTCCAGTTGCCTGCAGAAGACCCAGGCACGGTGTACATCTTGCTCTCAAACTGCATCACTTCTGCCCTGCCACGGGAAACCCTCCCTTGGGAGGCCCAGCGAGGGAAGGGAGGAGCTACTGGGAGATGAATGAGAAAGGCACATACATCCACCTCGTGCTGCAGCACACAACAAACTGAGCCCCACCGCTGCCCCTGCGTCCCTTCCTAGCAATGAGATCATCTGAATTCGCACAGGGTTCACAGCACTTGACCCCAAATATGTGGAGCAAGGCAAAGCGGAGTGAGCAGGCAGGGCGGCAGGTGCCAGGAGGAGATGCTCTTTTTGTACCTTCCAGGCTTTAAAAAGGCTTTTCACGTGTTAGACCCACTCTTTTTCTTTAACAGTACGAGGACAAAACTGCACTTAGAGGGGAAAGGAGCATAAAAGAAAGGTAATAAACATTTAATGATCCAATAATTGGTTATATCAGAGTAATCACTGCTCGGTAATTAACTCCTATTCCTGCTTGCTCATTTCGTATTTTCTGTACCCTCTGATAGGTTCATGCAACTCTCAGCATTCCTTAGAAACTCACACTGAACCTTCCAAGGAAGGAGAGAAGCAGCAACACCATCAATGACACCTTACCAGTCAGCAGGCACTGACTTCATCCCATGGATTTGGGGTTTTCTCACGTTACGGGAAAAACGAATGAGCTGTATGCTGCCTAAGGGCTGGTGGGCAAAAACGTGGACATAAAATCAGATCTTGAAAGGCAACAACAAAATAACTGCTTTGCATTACGACGCACACACATACTCACACATCACAGAGGAACTTCAGCCTCGAAGCTCTGAGGGGTCACAGAGCACGCCGGATGGAAGACATTCTTCAGCAGTCAAACATTCTGCCCTAAATGCCAACGTCACACAAGACACAGGTATTGCAGCGTTTTATTTTGGACCACTGCCCTACGTATGAAACAAACACCAGGTACCACGAGGAACACTGAAACTGAACACGAGGTGTGGACATAGTGAGAACCACCTGCATAGTGGGTGCAAGTCAGCCTGAAGAGCTGCTGGGCTGCCTGCATGGTGCTTGTGTACTTGGAGGCATCAGGAGCAACGGGAAGGGAGGGAGACACATGCAGAGACTGGAAGGGGCAGGAAAATTAGCGAGCTCCTTGCCATTAATGGAAAAATAACTGCGGAGCGCCGTAACAGATTTCTCCTCTTTTGTATGCATAGGAATATTTATTCAATCAATGTTCTGTAACAAAACAGGCCTCTGGTGAGCTATTGTGCAGAGCGAGCTCCATTCAGAGCGCGGCGATTTGAGTCCCACCACCTGTTCATCGGATTGGAGACAGCTCAGCAAGCGGCCGGGCAGGAGGAGGCACTGGGGGCCAAACTCCACTGTGTGCTGCACTGGGCACAAGAAAGAGCCCCATGCTGTCCCCCAAACACACTCCTTCGTAGAAAGCCACATTTGCAAAGCCTTGCAGTAAAGATGAATTTAGGTGTACACCTAATACGGATGTATTTATGTATGTGTCTGATAACAAGCTCCTGGCTGCACTTAAGCAAATACTCATTAGAAGTGCTGTGAGGTTTAACATCAAGCTTGTCCTAAGGAAGGACTGATGTAAGCAACAGCACGCAGACACAGTCACCAGACAAAGCCCTGCTGGCGTCTCACAGCACAAACTGTTTGTCCCCTTCACGTCCACGCTGCTCGCCACAAATCACACCATGCCACACGTGAACCCCTGCTCCATCTCACAGCCCTCCTATCACAAAGCAGCTTTGCTCATAAATTTGTTAAGCAAGGATTAAAAAACCTGCACTGGCTTGCACGTTTTTATAGGCCAGTTAGTAACGCAAATATCCCAGATCCGTGACACACCACACCAGCAGACACCAGCACTAATGACAGCCCTAATTTGCTTATCACCATCGCAGCTGTCAGAGGCAGTAACACAGCCTTTAACATTTCTCATTGCTAGATTTAAGGAGACGGATCACTCTAAGGCAGCCCTGATACACTGCAGTGGTGCACTGCCTGAAGGACGAGATACGAGGGGCTGTTTGGGAAGGGATGAGCACGAAGTGCAGCACAGCAGCAGGTGATGGTGAGCCCAGTGCAGCTCTGCTGCTTCAGCTGGGAAGGCTGCAGGTTCTAGAAAAAAAGTAAGGAACAAAGCCAAAAAATAAGGATCGTCTTGGCTTATCATCCCCTCTGTGCTCCAGTTTTCACCTGAGGGTACAAAGGAGAAGCAGAACATGGCTCTGTGCTGCAGAGAGGCTGCGCTGCCGCATGCTACAGCGTGCAGACCCCAAAGACCTCCTGTGAATCCACACCTGGGAACATGCAGGCAGAGAACAGCTAAGAGCTGAGCAGTTTGCCCCACGCTCAGAAGAGCTGGGTCACACAAATGCATCCTCTGTATGTAAACATAACACCAACACAAACTCAAAGCATTCGGACTAGCAGCCCAGCACAGAGGACTGAAAAACCCTTCAAATTTCTAAGCTGACTTTGGAGGTCCTTCATTGCATGTGTTTTCTCACACTGGCATTAGCACTGCCCTCTGAAGCATCATGGAAATCCCAATAGGGATTGGGTACCGAGCTGTACAAACCCAGCTGAGTGAGGTGGGATGGACGGACAGACATACAGCACAAGGGCTGCCGCTTTCCGCTGCACTCAGGGGTATTACACCCAATGTTTTCAATGCACAACCCCCTCCTCAACCCCCAGCACAACCCAGCATCACCAAGCTTAGCCTATCTGCACGGGAACGTGGTGACCCATACTCTAACACTGTAATCTAATCCTTGAACTAAAGACAGTTTAATGCCTTTACAAATCCATATGTTTTCTAATACCACCATTGCTGTCAGCAGACTACAGGAGAGCCTCTTTGAAGATGGAAGTGAAATGACAAAGCACATCATTGTGAAGGCAATTATATGCTGCAGTAACCATTTTACAATGGCCCATATGGGCTGTATTTCAACAACGCAATTTCCAAATCTGCCTTAGCAAACATATATCTCCGTCCCAAACCCAGGTAGATTTTACAAAACAGAATAAGACCGCAGCCAGAACAAATCCAGAATATGGATAACAGATGTAAAAATATGCCAACAAGGAGACCAGAGAGATTTCTGTCAGAGCACCAAACAAAGAGAGCAGCCACAGCAGACCTTACAGGCTATTCAGTGCACAGCCACCCATTCAGGGGACTCAGAGACCTGGTTTTATCAGCAATCTGATTACACACTCGCCTGCCTTCCTATGCAGCTGCCCAATTCACTGCTGGGGTCACCATTTCACCCACCTCCCCAGGGACTGCAGGGCAGGGCAACTGGAATCCCAAGTTAGAAATTAAAACCATGTATAAACCAATGCAGTGTGGGCTTACTTCAAATCCCCTCCAACATCCTGCACTGGGCCTATATGATGGGAACTGGGGGGGAGGGAGAAAAAAAACAACAACAACACAACCCACATACCAGGTCCTGACACGACAGTGCCAATTCATTAACAAACCACCTGCACTGCATTTCCTATACTGCAATGCCAAGAGGACATACCATGCAGCACGCGTGCAACAAGCAGCAAGCCAGCAGCAGGGCCTCACAAAGCGCCTGCTGCCGTTCCCATTATTGTCAGCTCCTCCAAATGATCCAGGGAAGCTGGGCAAGAGCATTTCAAAGACTTTAATCCATGTGAAATATTACTTCCTGGCACCGGAAATTCAATCCCCAGCAATGAAAACAAAAAGCACGCTCATAAACGTACCTTCCAACCCGGCCAATAGAGCCCTATTTAGGCACACACACACCAAAAAAATCCCTTTACTCATTAATATAGAGGAAACTTGAAATGATTGCTGTAATTGCAGTTAAAAAATTAATCATGTTTTCAGATAAATGCAGATAAAAGCATGTTTTACTAATTATCTTTTGAAGCTTCTGCTCATGAAAGATTAAAGGTGGAAGAAAAGTTGTTGAAGCACTGAAGACAAAAATGCGACCATTTGAAACCACTTTGAAGCCACGCTGCATCACATGATTGAACTCTAACGTCCAGATGTATTGGAAAAGGAGACTGACTCAGCAGCAAAACACGTCCACTGGAGCATCAGTGCAGGCAGCACCTGAGCACAGCCGCACTGCAAGGCCACCTCTGCAGAACGGAATCACCCCAAGGAAAGCCTGGCGCTTCCATTCAGCTGCCTGCAGCTACCACCCCCGTGCTGCTCCATGCCCAACACCACACCGTCTCACATCAGCACTAATGCAGACTACCTCGAAGATCTCCAGGAAAATTAATTCAGAGTAAACCCAGTGACCGCGGGCTGAAATTCTGCACGCTGGTGTCCGCGCACTGCTGGGGAAATGCTGAGCTTCTGCAAAGTGAACGCTATTTTATACAACATTGCTAAGATGCTTCACAGCCATTTCACATACAATTCGTGTTGTTTCAATGTCCCTAAAATATATGCTTGTATTTCAGATATATTTCCTTATTGAGAAGAAGCGACCGAGAGAACCAACACCAGCACAGCTTCCACAAGCGTTTACCTGAGCTCAAACACTTATCAGCGAGTTCAGAGAGACCCACAGCAGTGCACAGACACCTTCCCTAAGGTGAGATGCCACCCAAAGACCATTCCTCCCTGCCCACCCACACCGTATTCGCGCTCCTTCCCCCAACCCTCCGCACCATTTTCCCCCTTCCAGCCACAAAGCACCAGCAACACCCAACTAATGAACCCTGCTGTCGCAACAAACCTGAGCAGGGCCAGGTAAAATTAAATAGTTGGCTTTTCATAACCACACATCCAAGGAAATGTGCCAATGCCTTTTTATTTGCATATCTGGCAGGCTGCCCCAGACAACTAATACATAAGTGACAGCGTACAGGTGTATTAGTTTAGAGTTTGCCTTTAATCTAGAGGTGTCAACTTGCTTCTCTTTTAATTACATCCATCTTGATATGTTATTACAACCTCATGAAACTTCCTCATTACGTGAATGGCTATAAATACACACACATGACAAACAGTTGTTACACATTTTCTGGTTCAGCAGTGGAGGCACACGATGGAAGCCCACATGTCATGCAGGCTTCAAGTTTCAGTGCTTCCTCGCCTCTCCCCCTTCCCCGTTCTCTTCATTCTACTTCCTTTCATCCAAGACCAAGATGTACGTATTTTATTTGTTTAATTTAATGAATCTGCTGCAATCCCCTCGCTAGCAGCATTCTGATGCAAACACTATCAGCTCACAGAGCCCTTTCAGCATATGCGTGTCCTTCTGGGTTGCAACTCTGTGAGAACGTCTGTTTGTCATTAGGCAAATAGAGGGAGATTGCACTGAGGTCTTATAAACATGCAAAGATCCACTTTTGTAGCTACATAATTCACTGAGTTTTTCAACACACATTCTGAGGTTGAAAACTTGGCAGGTCCATCCACCAGATGTATCTTTCTGATCCCAGGACTCATTAAAATTTACTTTTTTTGAATTAAAAAAAGAAAAAAAAGAAAAAAAAGACTCCAGCCGACTCAGCTGCTGGGCTACATTAATTGCATTTTTATTATTTTTTTCCATAGTTAAAGTGACTAATGACGAAAGAGTCCCTGCCCATAAGCACAATAGCCAGGCAGTAAAAATTAGTAGGACTTTTAATCGTTTGGTAATATCCAAATCACATAAAACAAAGGGAGGCCATTCGGTCCCCTCCAAACAGACGGTTTTGATTTTCAGTATTTATTTTGAATTTCTTTAAGAGAAGAAAAGAAGGGACAAAAGCCCCAGTTTCACACCAAAGATTCCATTCAAAGGTCAAAGTGCCCCTGACGTGCATTAAAACCCACAACACTAACTGAGCTGCAACACAAATCATCCCCAACAGCAGCACTTCTTCCTTCGGCTCCTCACCACTGTGCTCTCACAGCCACTTTCGCTGCCCCCTGTGCACACTTCCCCACACCTCCTATGTGGACCCCCGAACGATGCTCCCATCACCCTCCAGAGAGGCACAGTACAGGCAGGTGGGTGTGCAGAAGCCCATAGGAAGGTGAGGAAGGCTGCCGGGAGCCAGGCCAGCAGCAGAGCCTGCAGCCACCCCTGGACACCTCTTTTTATACCAGGTACCCCTGGCCTCATGGATGGAAGAGACAGACTGATGACCGTTTTATTCCTGAACCAACAATTCCCTTTTGCTACCAAATAAAATCACAAGAAGATGCAATTTGTAGAAGCCCTGATTCTAGAGGAGAAGCAACTTCCACTTTGTGAAGCCGGTAAACACGTGCAAGACTGAGTAACAGAGATCACTGCTGAACATGAAACCAATCTTCTGCATGGCTGGGAAGCAACTGCTCCTGTTTGGACACGGGGTATTCGTCCCACCCGTGCATCACTCAGCACTGCACAACCCACGCTCAGATACATCAGATATTAGCACACCTCTGCACACTCAGCACATCTGTCCGACCAGATTCTGAAGCCAGGAGGACCAGGATATGCACCAAACAAAATCCCAGTAAATCCACGCACAGTGTGCGCCATGCAACACGATCAAATCACACCTGACAGGGAAAAAAGCCACAAATACACACAGTGCCAGGGAATAACGTGCTTTTTCTGCTGACTTTCGCACCGCTGTGGGCAGTGCGCAGAACCAAAGCCCTCCCAACAGCATTTGCCAGACTGAAGATTTACCCCTTTGGTTAAAGCCTGCTCCTCCTCCAGCACATCAACGTGCAAACTTCAGCAGCGGTGTTGCCAAGATACAAGGAGAAAAATCTCAAGATATTAAGGTAACGCACTACTTAAAGGCAAAGCGAAGAGCAGAGCTGAGCCGGGGCTCCGACAAATTGCCACCTCACATTCTGTTGTTACAGCAAAACAAATCCCTACCTGCATTAGCCATTTCTCATTACTTACGGAGTGGATTTTCATCATATCCATTTTACAACAAAGGAGTTTAGAGGAGGACGACGACGTTCTGAAGTGGTCTTCACCACGGCTTGGCATCCAGTCAAAACGACAACAAACTGACTGCACAAGGAATGCATGCAGCTGGTAATTTGTGGTACACACACAGCCAAACTCGAGGAGAACACAGATACTGACTGATAAGCCAAGCCATAAGGATGACGTACAGGAACACGGGGAAACAGAGCAAGCCGTTTCCCTGGCAGACCAGAGCGACACGGCCTCGGCAGAACACTGCAACTCAAGTCAAGGGAAGCTCAGAGTTAAAAATGCCACATCTCAGCCCACAACTTCCTAATTCCATTACCCTTTTATTAATTGCGTTTGAGACTTGCTAAACTTGAGCTTGGGCTATTTTTAAAACCTATCTGACTCAACTTATTGTTGCTGAGAACAAAGATTGAACTTCTAATTTAGCTGCAGATAATTACGAAGCTGCAGGTCAGACCCCCGGTGTAATGCAGTAGGGTCTTCGCTCAGACTGATAGAAACAATCCTTTAAAATAATGTAAGCGTAGCAACAGAGAAACAGGGGGAAAGGGGCCACCTCATCCAGCGAGGAATCCGCCTGCCTCCCTCCTCGCTGAGCAGACACCAGGTGTATTGCTGTTTAAGCAGGGGCACGTTGTGCTGAGCGTTCCCCCTGGCAGTGCAGGCTCTACCAGGGCACATCTGCATACACAGATCCCACCTGCAGCCTCAAGGAACAACATCTCCCCTTTGGTTCACCGTGTTCCCATCCAGTTGCCAATATGTCTCTATTGATCTCGGCATTGTAACTCAATCTTTCAATTACTCGGCCCCTTGATGTCTTTCTGCTGACTTTTTTTTTTCCCCTGCCTTTCTCTAGTGACTGTTTCCCTTCCAAGTTCCTGATCCTTTACCCTTACTTTATAAACCTATTTCTTTACACTCCCTTGTCCCAGCAGAGGCGAGAGATATTTAATGAGAAAGGGCTTACTTTCCCAAGCAAATAGCAGGAAAAAAAAAAAAGATGCCAAGATAAAAAAAGGATAAGAGTGTCTTTTGTCCTATTGATATGTGGTATAATTCCCATTAATGTTAATCTTAAAGAGCGGGGCCAGCAGAGACTACTTGAATCATGTCTATCTAAAGAAATTGTCCGTATAGTTTAAACTCTTACTTCTTTAACTCATGGCCATTGTGTCTCCTGCTACCACCCATGGGAAAGGGAAAAATCCCCACCTTAGTTTCTTTGTTACTTTCAGGAGTTTAAAAGAATACTTACACAAAGATAGCAATCCTCTGTCATTCTGTGTGCAAAGAGACTGCATCAGCTCTCCACCAGCCTGTGAGTCAGGGGGAGCCGGGGGTGTCCAGCTTCCCAAAGAAGCATCAGGCTTTTATTCACATGCCCAAATCACAGCAACGCAGCTTTCCAAAATTACCCAAGAGGTTCCTCTGGTGGAACATGCATCCCGCTGTTATCAGCCCCAGTTTCAGTTCTGGTTGCAGATGCTTCAGCTCTGGTGGCAGAGGGTTTTCATCAAGAGACGTAGCTGCTCTGTCAAGGTTATCTCAAAATTTGATCTCAGGTCAATTTACTGCTTCCTCTAAGCACATAGTGAAAATAATAAACACATTGCTTCGTATGATATCGCTGTGTCACGCCAGACCTAACGCCACTCGCCATCCACAGATATCTTCATTTAGTCATTACCTTCTCTTCTCTGCTGGTGTAAATCTGAAGACTTGAATGTGCAAACAGAGACCAGGACAAACACAGACACATCTAAGCAGTCAACAAATACAAGGAGGGCTACCAAGATTTGCTGACAGCACTGAGCAAACATCTGATGTTAGGATGCTGCTGCACTAAGGCATGAGGATCAAATTCCTCTTGAAATATGAAAGGATAGAGACAAGGCAGAACAAACTGTTGAAATCTCAGAGAATTTAAGTAAACAGGTTAATCATGCCAGCTGAAGGGTGGCGTGAACAGAATGATCCGAGGAGAAATACCACTGCAAGCCCATCACACTGGTGTCCAAACCCAAGCTCCTACTGTCACACAGACAGTCCTTGAGTGATTCCAGTGGGCTGTGCACAGCAATTGGGCATCGCTCTGTGGGTATCAAAGCAAACTCCTGCCTTAAATACAAGAGCATACATGGTGTTACACTGCATACACAGCACGGACACATTTCAGATACAGATTCAGCACAGACTACAGTATCTTCAAAACCTTCCTGTTATTTCCATGTTTTGTTTGTTCATCAGCAGTGTCTCTATTTAAAAGCCCCATCAGCTGTTCGGCTCGACTCCATGTAGTCCTGTATTATTTTATCCATCCAATAGATAGAACTGCCATAGCTGCCTTGATCACACAAACTCGTAAGAACAATTGCTAAGAAATTATTTACACTCTGTGGATGGAATCATCTGACACAGAATATGAAGCTCATTAAACAGCTCCTTGACAAATATTTGTCAGCATTTCTCATCTGTAATTAATTATATTTGGGCTTTACCTGACAATAACTTAGCACGGTCTCAAAATGCTGAACAGAAATGTGTGCACATGGCAAGGGACTGTGTCTCTCTTATGAAACAGAAGTCCCCTTTAAACACAGGCTCACCCCTCGCTGCCCCACGGCTTGTCAGACAAACTGCCCAAGCTGAAGCTAACCAAACATCCGCAGAAAAAACCTCATTACCTTCCTCAGCTCTCAGAAAACCTGAAACCAAGTGCTTGCTCAGTGGGGATGGCCAGAGCTGACTCAGGAAACACAAAGTACTTCCCAGGCTTTAAGCTATCTTAACATTCAGGTCAGATTTCATTTCTCATCACGTAAACCATCTTCACCGCTGCGTGCCAACAGCCCTGTCACGTCGGCCTGCTGCCAGGGCACGGAGGGAGGTGAACATGGCAGCAAACCCACACCCACCGGGGTTTGGGAATCCTGCGCCGTTGGGCTGACAGGACACCATCACACCAAGCACAGGCACTTCTTACAGGCTGAGAGATTTGACAAGGCCGGGAACCAACACGGAGCGAAACACACAGCAAGGCTGCTCACAGACCCAGGCCAAGCTGCAGGGCTGCTCGTTCAACACAGCACAGTGGCTGTGGAAGGCTATGGGCGCCTCGGCGCTGCCTACAGCACCCAGTGCTCCTTCAGAGCCTGACAAAGCCACACAAGGGCTGGCCCGGCCGCAATCACCAACAACACTGGATTTGCTCAACTGTCGCTCCTAGAAAACAACCGAAAAATCAACAATGAGAGCCAGGTGTCTTCACTCCCTTCTACTTCTCCCCAGTGCTCCCCACGCAGACATTACAGATGGAGGCACAGGCTGTGCCAAGCCCAGCAACTGATAACCAGGAGCGGGCGGCCTCCGTGCCCACACTGAGCAACTCAGGCCCCAGCAGCACGGGCTGCTGACACCTGGACAGGAACACAGCTCCAGCAGTGGGAGCTGGTTAAAAAGATAATTTTGCTCCAAGGGATGGGAACTTTTATCAGTGTACTCATTACTAGTGTGTTAACAGACGCGGTGATCCCTGGTGGAACCAAAACAGCCGTCAGATGCACCTTCTTGTACAGCACCTGTGTCTCCTCGCTATCCATGAGCCTCACAACCCAGCACTTGGCACAAATTTGGGCTTTTCCAGTCACCCCAACATAAAGCATTCAGGAAAGGTGAGGCAAAATGAAGCCACATGGAAATCCTTGTTCTCATCAACAGGACTCATGAGAGTGCCACACCTCCTGCTGCACAAATGTCTTCATCGGCACAGAGCTCAGCCCCGTGCCCCCAGCCCCCCCTGTGCCAGCCTACCCCTGCATGCAGGTTCAGTTCTCCCAGAGGTGTACACCAGTTCCACCCACTGCTCTTCATAGAGCAGCCAAAACACCCTCTGCTTCAGCATAGTCTCAGCCATGCTAAGCCTGGGGACAAGCTGAAGTCCAACACAAAGCACTAGGGCAATCTCATCACGTGCAGGGCACAAAAGTCCTCCAGAACCTGTGGAAAAGCATCCAAAGAGCCCAAAGCAGATGCAAAACATGGAGGTGCACACACACCAGGACACCTCTCCACACCACCAGGGCTTCCTGCCTCCAGCACGAGTCGACACGCAAACCTGAGCATCCCACCAGCACTGGGACACAGCTCCTATAGCAACCCAACCTCCTCCTCAATACTGAAACCACAGCGAGCAATTCAGCACGCTGCAACTCCTGCCACTGGGCTTCTGCCTGAGACACCTTCATCTCCCTCTGATCCTCAGAAACAACTTCTTCAACACATACACCGAGCTGCAGGGAAAAGCACCTAACAACGATTTTGTGACATTATTTCTCAACGCAGCATGAAATCGTTAGGTCAAAATGTGCCACCTATCACATGAACATTAAAAGTATGTCAAGTCTCAGTGTGCAACCTATTGTTTTATCCAAACGTGATATTAGCTGGCAGAACTGGGTAATGTTTCTGCGTTCCTTTTTAGCAAGATGGGATTACGGTGGGACGGATGCATGCAGAAGCCACTCCTGGCTTTGCAAAAAAATGCAATTAGTTGGAGTTCAAGCGGAAAATAAATAAAAAAGTAAATAAGCGAAGAACAGTCAGGAGATCTTCTAAAACATCCAACCAAGCTCTGACCATAAAACTTGCTCTCCGCTTCCCCTCCAAAAACCATGACGGCCAAGTTCTCCTGTCCGTATTCCCATAAAGCCTCATAACAACATGAACTGGGGCTTCGTTGGGAGGGAAAAAACAGGAATTTGTCCAAAACCTCTGCTTGCAAATCCCACTCTTGCTGACAAACACGCACCGCTCCCTTGGCTGGAGCAGGGCACCCACAGACAGGAGCCCAGGTGGGAAGCAGAGCTGAAGCACTGCCCACACGTCCATCACACTGCCATGGGCCGGGTGCAGGGGTCCAGTGGACACAACCCTTCCATCACAGCACAGCGAGCTCTCTCCCAGACACCGCTCTGGGTTGATGCAGGTGTAACCAAGGACAAACTCTGGCTCCAAGAAATAAATAATAATTCAGAAAAGAACAAAGAGAAAAGAAAACCAGACCAGAAAACGCCAGCAAGCCTTCCTGGCTAAATATTGAAACAGCTTCAGAGCAACACACATTTTTTTGTTAAACAATCAGCTTCATCTTCGCATTTATTTTGACAGTTCATAATTGTTCCAGTTGCGATTCCAGAGCACATAAACCCAAATCAATCCGCCTTTCACCGCACAAACTTCTCCCAGGCAGAAGTTCCACACAACAAAGCCCTCCTTCGGCCCGCCGCACCCCCGGGTTGCCCACGGTGGCCGGGGCCGGGCAGGCCGAGACCGGGTGCTGCCCCTCCGTGGGGAGCACCGACCCGCCGGTGACAGAACGGACGCGAGGGGGAGGAGGAGGTGGGGGGAAGGGGGGGGGGGGGGGGGGGGGGC
>JAPSGF010000022.1:4952150-4997616 GCA_035772895.1 Perdix hodgsoniae
GCGGGGCGGATGGCAGCGCTGGCCCCCAGCGGCCGCCCGGCCCCGCGCCCGCGCCGGTCACGTGGCGTCGCCGCCGCCCCGCCCGCTTCCCCTTCTCCGCCGCTCGGCGCCGCGTGAAATGCAGCGCCCCGGCCGCGCGAAATAAGTTGCGGGCATGCGCGCAGGGCCTGCGCACTCGGCCCCGGCGTGGCCCCCGCAGCGCTGTGGTGGCCCTCGGACCCGCAGCTCGCTCCGTCCCGCAGCCCTGTGTTGCCTGCCTTCCTTGGAAGGGTTGCAGGTGCAATGAACTGAGCTTGCTGCGGTTGCCCTTCCCACCTGCTGCTTCTCTGCCTCCTGCCCAGGGCAGTGGGCTGAGAGGAGAGAGCGGAGGGAAGGAAAGCGTGTACAGCTCTTGGGTCTGACCCTGAGAGCAGGGGCACGAGGGGGGCAGGTGCTGATCCTCTCTCTTGTGACAAGTGATAGAATCTGAGGGAGCGGTGCGGAGCTGTGACAGGGGGTCAGGAAAAGGTTCTGCACCACAGGGTGGCTGAGCAGCGGGACAGGCTCTCCGGGCAAGTGGTTGTGGCATCAAGCTCAGTGGAGTTCAGGGAGCATTTGGGCAGTGCTCTCAGATGTCGGGTGTGGGTTTTAAATGGCCATGTATGGAGCCAGGAGTTGGTCTAAATCATCCCTCCAGTACTTGAAGGGAGCTTATAAACAGGAACGGCTGTCTATGAGGGTGTAGTGATAGGACAAGGGGGAATGGTCTCAATCTGAGACAGGGGAGGTTTAGGTTAGATATTAGGAGGAAGTTTTTCACACAGAGGGCGGTGAGGCACTGGCACAGGCTGCCCAAGGAGGCTGTGGATGCCCCATCCCTGCAGGCACTCAAGGCCAGGCTGGATGTGGCTCTGGGCAGCCTGGGCTGCTGGTTGGTGACCTGCACACAGCAGGGGGTTGGAACTGGATGAGCACTGTGGGCCTTTGCAACCCAGGCCATTCTATAATTCTATGATTCTATAATTCTTACAGATGATTCCAACTCAGGATATTCTGTTTCTGTAACCTGGGAGCATCAGGACGTTTGCTAGGAAAGGAAAAGAATAAACGAGCGAGAAACAGCAAGCAGGAGCAACGTGAGAAGAAGAACCGATCTGGTGTGTGCTTCAGACAGGGGAGAGGCTCGGGAAGCACGGCTTTTGTTTCCTTCTCTCCAAGAGATCAGCAGGCTGATGTTGCACTTTGGAGAATATGCGTGGGGAAAAACTGAGAAAGGGAATTTATTTAATAATCCATCTCTACAAGAAGCTTGTGAGGGGCTACTCAGTCTGCCTCTTGCCGCCTGCTGTGGGTGCTAATCATTCCTCTGCAGAGATATCCAGAAGGGCCACAAAGAGCAACACATGGGCTGGGAGCTTCACTGAGTGTTTTTCCAGCAGTCTCCCTCTGGGCTGCTCTGACTCTCAAGGGATGATGCTCTGCTCGATTGCATAATGTGATGTTTACTTTGTACCCAAACACTTAAACCACTCTGATCAAGCAATATTCTTAATATGTTTTAATAAGAATATTAACCCATTGCATGAAATAATGGGAATCAGATACAGCTTCTCTTTCCAGAAGGCAAAAGACATCTTTGCCACCTCTTTCCACACATCGACCATGTGCTATGCAGTGGCTTCTAAGCTGCTGCATATGGGTGTGAACCAGAAAGAAGTACAAAGCCATCAGTAATCTGATCACATAGGAGTGTGTACCTTACAGAAGGCCACACTGCTCACTGCAGAGGCACATGGCTAGTTTTTAAACATTCTCAAATATCGAGCTGGTGAACATCACCTCCTAGATCTGACCTTAGATCTCCCTATTCAGATTTCTTTCTGTTCACCAGCTACATTTCCCTACCTTGCTTTGGGTTCTTCTATCTCGCTTGTAGTTGCCTGCCAGATCTATATAATCTGACTATACAGAAGAAGCTGTACAGGTATTGTTCAGGTGATAGAATTTGTTTATACAGGCAAGCTCAAATATTACAAGGTCTCTGTCTTCTGAGAAATATTGAGCTGTACTGTATCAAACAACTGTTACCTGTTGGGCTTTTTGGAAAATAACTATGCAATTTTCAGGGCAATGTAATTGATTATAGTTTCCTGCACATCCATCACCATTAAAGTGACTTAAGAGACCTGTAGTCGGATGTGTTTCTGCTGACATTCATTGCACGGCTGAAAGTCTGCTCAGTCTGTTTTCTTTCTGAATGCATGTATGGAAAGCAGGAACGATATGCGATTTATTTTACATTCTTTGTAGAAACAAATCCTTAGATTTGCATGTCTGCTAAAAAAAAAATAAGATGAAAAGCAATCCATCTAATTCAACCTCCAGTGCAAAACATTTTTCTTCTGAGAAATATCAAACATTAAAAAACACTGGTCACCTTCTCGAGTACAGCATGGGCAAATTATCCTTTTTTTCCTGGGTCTGATCTAACATCAGCAGGAGCGTTTCCATCAACCTTAATTGATTTGAGAGGGAGGGCAAGTAGACCTTATTGTTACACAAAACCTCAGACAGATGCTCAGGAAGATCTCTCTCCAGTGTACTCTTGCATCCAGCTGAGCATTTCAAGTGATCTTACCAGGAATAATGCTGCACACCTCCATGCACATTTGTTCTTAGGCTGCCTGTAAGCTTTTCCTCTAGAAATACATCTTGCCTGGCATCTGGCACGAGAAATAGCTTTTTGTGTCTTCCAAGCTCAAGGCAGTACCTTGCTGAGTCACTATTTTTGAGGTTAATGACGGGTGTAAACTGGGTATTCGTGGCCATTAGGTTAACACCCTCAGAAAGGGCTCTGGTTGAATGTGCACTAACAGATCTGTAATCTTCTGATTTGAGGCAGACACCAAAAACTTTATGCTTCTTTTCGCTACTGAACAATGAAGAACGAAATGTTAATACGAACCAAAAGCAACAGTTGCAATTTCTACATCACCATTGTGAACTGGAGCAAAATAAAATCTGCACTGTAATAACACTAAAAGGGGTTTTGTTAGGACTAGCCGCTGGCGTGCCTATCTGAGAAGGATATTTTGAAATAACATGGAAATCAGGAGGTAATTTGTTGCTTGAGGAAATGGCAAGAACTTTGCTTCCAGCAAGAGTAATTTGCACTATGATTTGGTATTAAGATTTGGAGATTTAAAACAGTGGAGGCAAATAGGTTTTTCTGGGGATAGCATCTTTGAGGAGACGGGTGGTCTGAAGAAGCTGAACGCGTGCCGTGTAGATGGTGACTTATTTTTGGAGTTTGATCTGGGAATGCACCAAAAAAAAAAAAAAAAAAAAAAGGGAAGAAAAAAAAAAAAGGCATTTTGTTATTGTTTGAACCCTGCTCTCACAATGCATTTATGAGAATAGGAAATAATGAGAACCAAAGCTCCAGTACAAAATAAAAGCCGGGGTGGTTGTGTGGATGGCTGAGGAATGGGAAACGGTTCCATGAAACACAAATAATTTTACTCCAAATTGTTTTGCTTATGTACATTTTGCTTATAAGGGCAGGTAGTTTAGCTTGGTGACAAAATACTGGACTGGGTATTTGGAAATGTGTTTTCCTAGAAGGTGGTTTGAAACAGAAAGTGAAGGAAGAAGGAGCATCCAAAGTGAACCAACAAGAAAAACAAAGAAACTCATGGCCCTCCCAAAGAAACAAAGTAATTCAAGAATAAAGATGAAGGCAACACTGAAAGAAATGAGTTTCAGAAACATCAGGAGGAAGTGTACAGAGAACAGGTACTCATTCCTTTCACAAATAATCAAACTAACCAAAATGGTGGAACTGGATGCTACCAGGCAGCTCTGGGGTCAGGGACATGAAGAACTTTCAGAGTAACAACTGTATTGGTTACACAGGGGTTGAGGGAGGTGTATGTTTGAATGCCTCGGAACACAAAAAGGTTTATGAAACAAAGCAAGAGGTGGGAGATTGAAGGAGACGGACACCGGTGTGATGAAATTGCCAGCATCTCATCCTCATGGCAGCAGTGGTCAAGACACAAAATATCTGAATAATTCTTCTAAATCTCTTGTGCTTATCATCAGGGAATAAGAACAGTGCTACAACCACCCTTATCAATACTGGGCTTATCAATCATGAGCTACTACATGAAAGCATCAGTAGATAGATTAGCTAGCCCAGAGGAGATGGGGTTTTGGTTTTTTATCTAGTAAAAATCATTAAATAATCAATGGCTATTTCTTAAAAATAGCTTATAACTTGGGAAATCTGGGAATTGAAGGAAAAAATAGGTGGATGACATCAGCAGAAGTACAAGCTTTCCCAGAACAAAAATCATTTTGATCTGCATGTCTCATTTTCCTAATTGGTTAAAATAAAATTATGACATAATAAACGTCATTACTGTTACTAGGAAAAACAAATCAGAGCAAAAGCAAGATTTTTGATCTCGATCTATTGATTCGGATGGGTCTGCACAGATTTACAGCAGGTGAGAACTTGGGCCCTGCAGAGTTCGGGAGTCACGAGCAATAAAGCTGTGCGTGTTTATCATGCGTGGCCAGACGAACACAGAAGGT
Source organism: Perdix hodgsoniae (assembly GCA_035772895.1). Taxonomy (NCBI): domain Eukaryota; kingdom Metazoa; phylum Chordata; class Aves; order Galliformes; family Phasianidae; genus Perdix; species Perdix hodgsoniae. The sequence goes on from JAPSGF010000022.1 coordinate 4,956,729, forward strand.
TTTGGATGATTGTTTTTGTCTGAAACTCTCACAAAATTGGATCTTGCTGTTTCCTTGGGATTTGCTAATAAGCACCCAGTAGAAGCTGACTAAACCCGTGCTTCCAATTGCTTAAGATTCCTTGTCCTATAGCATCAACATTCACAAATGGCTGCATCTGCAAGTACAGGGAGCAAAGCAGATGCCAGTGGGGCTCAGGATGCCTCGTTGGGAAACGTGATTCAAAATCATTTGGATAAAACAAATGCTGTACTGACTGTGAATCTGGAAAGTGTAGTGATAAATGGTGATATCACAGATTGATTCATTGTGGGTAGAGGACCATGGAAACTTAGGTGCTGCAGTCCTAGTTTGTTGAATATCTAATCTAAAATACCAAATGTATTTTAAGGAAATTGGGAACCAATGTTTAACTTTAAACAATCACAATTATTCATTAAGTGTACATATCTTCTCTGAAAATCAGTCAGCCTTTATTACCAGAAAAGACAAACTCTATTTCCATGGTGCCAAGTCCAGATTGTGCTATTGCATGCTATAGCAATTCTGCTGGTACATCACAGCAATCTCATCAAGTTCCATTTCTCCTTCTCTCCCCCAGCCAAAAAGCATGTGAAAGAAACGCTAGAATGTGGTTTTCTAGCACTTTAAACTAGTGCTTAAGTAAAAGTATGTATTGGCCTGACACAGGTTACGATGTGGAAGAACTATGTGAAATTCAATAGCCCGGGTTATCCAGGAGGTCAGACTACCTGATCCTGGTCCTTTCTGGCCTTCAACTCTAGGAATAAATTAGAAACCCAATCTCTCCAAGTTTTAATTTCAGAGCAGTTTTTGTAAAGGGGGTTGAAGTGGAATTCCTAATAAATTACATCCTCCTTCAACATTAATTTCTCTCCCCGAGAAAAGGTTTCTTCTAAAAAAGTGTTTTGTTCCACATCTTCTAAATTATAAAAAATTTATATCTCTTTATGTCTTACACTCTACAGTGTGCCAGCACAGCAATTATTAAAACATTTTTATTGATATTACACAGCTCTCTATGAAATATGAATTAAATTTGTCATGAAAATTGATTTTTAATGACAGCTCAGGTTTACATTTCTGTAGTTCATACCTTTCCACTGTTTTTTTCTGGCACTAGAAAAGGGCAACTGCAATATCTTTATTTGTCAGAATTGGATGAGGAGATGTGCTATATTTTACTAGCATTTATCAGTATGATTCTACTGATGAAAACAAGAAATTGTTCTGTTGAAGTCACTTTGTGGAGAGCAGAATTGGGCACACTGGCCCAAATCTTCCTACTCGAGGAGCTGCAGTTCCTAAATCTGTGCTTCGGCGCTTAAAAGAGTGCCTTGATTTTTAAAGCTGTTGAATGTGCTCGGCTTTCATTGTAGTTTTATAAGAATTATGGCATCCCACATCCCCAGAATCAATTTGTCATCCTCTGCCTCTTTCCCCCCATATATTATCTTTCCTTATTACTAACAAACTGCTGGAGGTGACTTTTGGTTGAGCAGACTGAACATGACACTGGATACGAAAGCAGTTAGCAGGGCAGGGAATGCTGCTTTTTAATCTACCTGTTTTTTCAGCTGCTGCAGATGAAAGGGGGGGAGAGGATTTTCCAGGCTGGCTTTAAACGTATTGTGTTAATACACGTTTATGGAAACAATCATCTGACCTGGAACGTGCAGGATCAGAGTCTGAGCTTACAGCATGACCACGGCTCCTCCAGCCCTATGCAGACTGAGGACAGAGGCACACTGGGAAGTCAAATGTAATTACTGACTGCTCCAAGCAGTGTTATGCCAACCCAGAGTCAAGTGTGCTCAGGTAGCTTCCAGAAAAAAATTAGGTCCGTATTAGTGTAAGCTACTGTGGCTAAAACCTGCAGCTTGGCTAAAATGTCATTTCTGCTTCTCCAAAATAGCTGTATGTGTCTGTAAGACACATCTGTGCAGGAGCTGGGGGAGGGCTTGGGCTGACTTTCATTGGCTGATGGGCCAGGATTATTGGTTGCTGTTAAAAATGATCCCAAGCAAACTTTTACAAGGTCTTCTGTGACTAATAAAACCTGAGTCTTTGAAATGTACTACAACCCAAGTTGTTGTTAAGAGATAATTCTCTTCGATCCAGATGCTTCCATCTGAAGTGCAGTGCAGAAAAAAAAAAAAAAGGAAAAAAAAAAAAAGAGAGAGAGAGAAGGAGAATTGATAGAAAGCTCCTGAAAGCAGAAGGGGAAGTAGTATGCAATTGCTCTCCCTTTAACACTTCATGCACCGGACCTGGGAAGTAGCTTAAAGCTTCCTGTGCAGAGTCTGGCGCAGTGGGAGCCCTGCAGTGTGCTCACCTGCAGTGCCACAGAGCCCATGCTGTAATGGGAGGGTTGTCCTTTCCAGGCTGGGTCGGGTGCTGATACATCAGGATTTCATCTGAGAGGTGACAGCAGATAAGGTAGGGTTATCTTGCTTGTACTATAATCTCTATGTCAGCAAATACTTGATCATAGGTCTGTGCAAGTGCCAAGGAAGAGCTCCTCTTTACATGAGTGCCCCTATATTCGAGCAAAGGGTTTTGATCATCCTCGGCAGGTTTGGAGTATTCTGTACCTGTAAAGGGCAGTAAAATCCTTCCCTCTGTGATTTGTGCTATGTATTTCCAGACGTTTTTCACCTCTTCCTGCTCCCAAACCCAGGGGCCTGCTCACGAGCAAATGAATGAGATAAGGCATGGAAGCATTTTCTCGCCATCCTGCAAGATGCGCTGTGGCTGCTGCCCAAAAGGTGATGCAGCACCATCTCCCTTATTTTTTTTTTAATATTCCCTTCAGAGAGAAATGGACAGATTTTCAGGGCCCCTCATCTCTTTGTTTTGTAAAAACAAATCTTTCTGCTCCTCCACCTGTTCCCCTTTGCATCTTTTCCTGACCTCTGGACTTTACACTGCAGTTTGCAGGGATGGGCGCATTGGTTGCCTCTGTGACGGCAAGTTGGTTTGTTTCTAAACAGTAAATCATGACTGGCAGCCCTGCTTCAGGGAGCACCAAATCCTTGTATCTATTAGTGATAACTGGAAATTCAAGGTGCCTTTAGGAATCCCGACTTACATATCTGATATATCCTACAGATGGATTACAAACAGCCCCGGTATTTTCTGAGTTACGCCGCTGTGTCTGTCTCACTTATCTATTTACTTGCCCCAACCTAAAGCATCCCACCAGCAGACACTGTATATATTTGGTTCAGAGAAGACAGTCCTTTTTTATCTTCCGTGATTCTGAAAATACATCAAGCTCCTTGAACAACAACAACAAATAAAAATAATAATGAGGCAGATACAAGCAGTATGAATCAATATAGCACTATTGATGTCAACAGAGCTATGCAAATACATTCTGGCTGAGGATGACACATAAAATCAAGCACTAACTTTATACAGAAAAAGATAGAAACAACACGGCAATATTAGATACACTTTTCAGCTATGCTCAAAACGGATTGTGGAATAAGTCATCGTTGTAATATGCAATTTGAGAGGGCTGTGAATTCTTCTGTGAGCATGTTGCTTCAGGAGATGCAGAAAAATCAAAGCACAGCCTTGCAAGTAACATTTCCCCCTGATATTAACAATAAAACTGTAACACTGCCTGGCTTTAAATAACAATGCTAACCAGTTTCTGCAGGTTGTTGTAAATTCTGCTCTGCCCCAAAACGTCAGGGTTGCAACAGTGCCAGAACAAATGGCATTGCAGGCAAGTGATTTGTGTCAGCGCTGGTCAACTCAGAGTTTTACTAAAGGGGTCGTTATTTCAGAAATCATTTCTGCCTACAGCAAGTGCTATCGCTGTAGTGCGGGCAGAGCTCCCATTGAGGAGCTGGCCTGCATGGACAGAGCCCATGAAGACTAAATAAGAAACACACCCATACTGTTAGTGAGTGTGCTTCTCTTTTCAGCAGAAGGAGCTGCTGGGCTCACACACGTCTGTGATGGTGACAGAACCACACATCTTCCGGTAAAGCTGCTGGCCCAAACCTGGGTTAATGATTGACACATGCACAGACCCCTTTGGAGATCTGATGGGCTCCTTCTGGCTCTGAGGTTCCAATGGGACCGCAGAAATGGATAGCGAATAAACAAAGGTAGGGAGAAAAAAAGCTTAATAAATCAACAGCCTCACAATTAATGAGCATGTCTACTCCATAAGATCTTCATGGAGAGAACGTGCATGAGATATATGTACACCTAGTATTCATTTCACAGAATCAAATTACTCACCACACACATTAACTGAGACAATTACTGAAACACCGAGATCAGATCTGCTACTGTATCTTGAAAAGAATGAAAAAAGAAAAGAAATGGCTGCAGCAGCAAATTGCAGGAGTGTTAAAAGGCTCAAAGGGTTGTTCAATGAGTAGGCAATTTTAAGTAAAGCTAATAAAACATGGCCACTTCATTACTCATTCATGAGGAAAGGCTGAGTTCAGATGCCGTGTTTCGGTAGAGAAGCAGGTCTATAATATCCTGTCTTTTGCTCATCATTTCCATCATCTCCATCCACATTTTGTTTATGGAGTAACCCATTTAGCATGCTGTAGACCATCCCAGTGAAGTCAAAGAAGAAAACCCCTCCAATTTAATAGGCTTCACGTGTGGTCCTTCCTAAGACTAGGATGGATCTGTGCAGAGCAAGGAAGCCTCACACAGACAGCACTTGGTGCTTTCCAGGGAATAATCTATGCTTTTTTTCACTGGATGCTTCGTAAAAGCCTGGGTCTGCTCTTCCTAAATTCAACTGCATCGTTCACTTTGCCTTTCACTTGCAGCAGGAACATAGGATCCAGAACAAGTGCCACACTGAGAGCTTTGTGATCCATTTTCTGGCTCTGGCGTGCCTCATGAATAGCAGTGTTCACACTGCCCTGGTCATTTGGGCTCCACTCAGACCATCCATGGAGACAAGGATTGCAACAAGTTCTGAGCCAGGGCTGCTGCGGTACCAGGACAGGATGCCTCAGGCACGGAATGGCAGAAGCTTTCAAAGTCAGCTTTGAATTTGGATACAAATTCAGGGAATTCAGGATTTGGATACAAATGATGGGAATTTTAATGGGCTTCCAGAACTCAAGGGTGAATTTAAGACACCATCTCAAATCCTCACTAGCCATAATCACTCAGGATTTTTGCTCCGGTCATTTTCACCTATCTATCCCATTGGTCATTACTTCTTTCTATTTTCCTTGCTTCCTTTCAGGCAGAGATTATCTAGCAATAAAGCTTCCAGCAGTGTAACCTCCTGACAAATGAGGCAGAACACCAAATAATTAAATAAATAAGCAGCAGCAGGATTCATTGGAGGAACGGTGTGGTTATGAAGAGGCTGTTTTATGATTTTACTGATCTGGTGTACCTTATTTTCATCTTCTTTTCCTATCAGTGTTCTTGCCACTTAAAATTTAATCTCTTGATTTCACCTTTTCTTCTCTTCTCCATGGTACTTGATGTAATTAGTGTTCTTCCACTTTTCAGTGCAGTTTTAATTTAATGCTTTTTAAAAATACTTTTTTTTTTTTTTTTTCCACAGGATGAAATTTATTTGTAATTTCTGATTAAAAAAAGAAATAAATCTCCTAGTTAAAAACAACTACCACAGATTACTGAAGGGGGAGGGAGAGGAAAATGGACATGCACCATGCAGAACCAGGATTTCCCCATCCCCTGGGCTCCATGGCAGCACTGCAGAGCCTGCAGCATCCTCTCTGCTGTGCATCAAGCACATAAACAGTCTTGTGGGAGAGGCCATCCAATTATGGCGGATAAAGCACCTTACCTCTCATAGGAACACCATGAAGCCTCCTGCCCTGTTATCCTCAGCAGCCTGCACTCACACTGCTCCACATCCCTTTCTGAATATAATCTTCTACAGCATGCCTCAGAAAATGACAACACAGCATTGATCCCGGGCCAGCTTTGGAAGATGTCTTTCACAGGACTGCTGTAGAGCCCCATCCCAGCCCCATAGCAGCCACCCAGCTCCCTTGTGAGCTGATGGCTGATACCATACATGCAGAATAGCTCTAATAATGCCACACCAAACCACTGTCTTTAAGTGCTAGGCACACTTAAAGTATTAAACATGTTGTGGTTTTTTTTTTCTGAACATCTTAACCTAATAGGGCTTTATTATTTCAGCCAACTGTAAAATCACAACATGACTTGCCAGCCAGACAACATTATCTCGTCAAGATCCCAATTTGCCAACTGTTGGAGTTTCTTTTTCTTGTTCTTTTCTATCTGCTGTTGGTTTATCCTCAGTTCACTTTTCATTTCCCATTTTATTGATCTTACAATTTTATTTTCTGCTTTTTGCATTTCACACACTTGCACGTCAGTGGTTTCCATTCTTTTTTTCCTGTGGTGTTATTTAATATGTGCATGTCTCCATGCTTAAACACAGAGAGCCTCAGACTCTTATCAGCTGAACAGAACTCCCACCAATCTTTCTTCCTTAGCTTTTGCTTGGGTCACACAAGTGGTATTCCTGCAGCTGAGCAGTGGGACCTCCTTTCAAATAAATCAAAACATACAAATAGAGCATGGGAGTTCCTTTGATAACTCCTCTCTGGTCTTTAAGCAAGTTCACAGACTCAAAGGTCAGAGCCATATCCATCACACTGCTGAGTGTACGTGAGGATTTTAGCAGAAAGCTTTATCCCCTTTCATATCGTTAATACATTGATGTAAAGGGAAGTGCAAATGTCAGGGTTACAAAATACGTGTGTCACTGCATCCGGTGGTCGCAGTATTTGTGGGTACATCTCAACAAAGAAAGGACATGACTGTCTTCAGGCTTCGGGATCGACACGGAGCGTTTCTGTGGCTGTGGGACTCTTTGGACACCCATTACTTCTCTGTCTCCAGCATAAAGGGCAGTTCAGAAGGGCAGGCATGGGTAGCTGTGCTGTGTGGTGCCTCCCAGCTGACCAAAGGGCATTTGGTGTTCTTCTCAGGTACAGCTTGCACACAAGGCCATATCTGGGGGAGATGTAGCTCCTCTTCCTAGGATTGCAGCTAGGAAGATTTTACATGCTGCACGGCACACAGAGCAAACACTGGCCAGTCTGGTTTTGAGCCCTTTCTAATCATAATTTGATCCTTTTGTTGAACAATTGTCACTCTGATAATTTTCACCGAAAAAAGAAGCATCCAGTTTCAATGAGTTCATGATTTTGATGAGAAGGATATTATCTGCTCCTACCTCCAGTCTTTGTTGTCTGATGGTATTTGTAAAGCAGCCGAGGACAAGTGGCTATTTGGTAATCTCAGCTTTTAAATAATAATAAAAAAGGCATTAGCCTTCAGGGTTTTGAAAAACAGTTTAAAAACCCTTTGTAGGATACAGATCACATCCTCTCACAAACTGCTCTCTAACGGCTTTCAATAATCAGCCCTGTCATTTCTGATTACTGCCTCGATTTTAGGAAATGTGGACATCACTGTTTTGAGCGTTTTCCTTAATTCTTTTTTTTTTTTTTTTTTAGAAGACCAATTTTTAAGACTTGTACGAAGTTCATTTACCTAGATTAGCTCTCAGAAAATTAATTTTGTGTTTGCAGAGCAGGGTGCAGGGTTGGGGAGGATATGCTGTGTTTGTCATACAGATGAGAGTGAATAGCTGTTCTAAGCACCACATGCATCTCAGTCTACAGTGTGGAGGTGAAGTATGCTGAGGATCTATACTACAAAGGTGAAACAGAGTGAATTGTTGTGTTTTTTTCAATTTCTTTCATTTCAACTCTTACAGACAGTGTCAGATGTTACATTCTGCCAGGAAGCTCTTCCAGAAATTCAAGCTTAGGACGTTGCTTTCCATATAAACCATAATTTTCCAGGACTGGTTCTCAAAAAAATAATCTATAAATTAGGTAGATGGCTAGGCTAAGGTTTTACAACAACATATCTGTGACATGAGGAAGTCTGCTGCCTGATTTATCTTTTCTTTTTTTTTTTTTCCACAGCAGTAAAGACCCTTCTGCCCAATTTTATCTTGCAGCAAATCCAAATGACTTCACTAGTGAGAACACAGTTGTACACCTCAGTTTGTCATAATATGGAAAACACTGGAAAGCACCAACAGCTTTCAACACTTCTGTAATGAACTGACAAAGGAATTCTGTTGTTCTAAAGAGCTGGAGGCTCCTAATGAGCCAAGCTGACTTTTCTAGAGCTCAGAAATATGGTAGCAATGGAAATAAATCAAAGAAATTACAGAGAAAATGACCAGCCTTGAAGCAAACAGAGTCTAGGGACGGACAAGACTGGTCCTTTATTTATGTGATCAGCAATGAAGGCATAAAAGTCAAGAGATGGTGGCCATACAGCAACCCCTAAAATCACTTCTAAGCACATCACTGTACAATTTAAACAATCAAAATTACAACCCCTGAGAGTGCAAGATTAACTAAGCTGTGAAAGAAGAGAGTATTTTCAAAATCTAGTGAGGTGATGTACTTAGAGAAATCACAAGCAGTAAAATGACATAAAATTCTGGAATATCTGCCTTTTCAGTTCCACAGATTTTCAACCTCGAGTCCTCCAGTTGCTTTATTTAATTGGCAATGCTGCTGCCTGTAGACAAAAAGAAAAGGAATAAGGCAAAAAAGCAAATGGTCCATGAAGGATGCCAAAGTTGGACAGGGTTTTGTTCTCTCCTCTCCATCCCTTCCTCCACTCTTCTCTCCCCTCATGCTCTGCTTCCCAGTAATAGGCAGTCTTGATTTTTATTGTTATTATTTTACTAGAAGTTCAGGCCCTCCTATGTTCGAAACATTGCACGATAGCTGAAGAACAAGTCAAACCTGACGCTATGTAAAACATGAGCCTTGAGTAGCTGAGACAGGAAGAGATTTACAACCTGAGCATGCAAAGCTTTGTGGTGTTGTTCTCTGTTAGCACTCAATCCCACTGTGGCTGGATTCACATTTTCCTGTGTTCAGCTTTCACCTGGCTTCTCCCTTCAAGTATACTGGGAGAGGTGAGTTGAGTGCATTTCCTGCATGGCTGTCAAGGGATGGAGATGTGGGTGGTTTGGCTGAATTGCTAGAGCCCAGGGGAAACGTCTGTGTGTACAAACCTCAGATCATGGGAAGAGATCAGACACTGGGAGCTGTAACCACTCTGGGGAAGCACTGACCTGCTGGGAAGTCACTGCAGAGGTAATGGTTAGCTCAGCCCACGTAGCCCTGGCTCCTGGTGGTGGTCCTCATGTCACACATAGAAGGTTTTGCACATGGGGTCACTCCCAGCCCCTTGGTGTGACTGCTGTTACACTTCTAGTGAAGCCAGACATGAGCTATATCCCATGTTTTTAAGGTTAGAAAAGCAATTCCCTTCTACATCTTCCATCACCCTTTAAAGAGCAGCTTTATTTTTCCTGAACACACATTTAGGCCAACAAGGGACACACTGAAGAGGAAGACTCCTTTGCACTTCAGACCCAATACATGAGCAAACCTCTCTCTAAACACTTATCTCCACCAATAGCTTTCCTTACTTCCCCGTCAAGTCATATTCCAGCAATAAAGAAAATAAACCAATACCACAGAATCACAGAATCACAGAATCATCAAGGTTGGAAAAGACCTAAAAGATCATCCAGTCCAACCATCACCAATACTCCCCAGCTAAATCCTATCCCTCAACACAACATCCAAACGTCTCTTGAACACATCCATGTTTGGTGACCAGTGATCTATGTCACATTAATAAAGCACCATAGAATCACAGAATCATAGAATTGCTCAGGTTGGAAAAGACCTTGAAGATCATCAAGTCCAATCATGACCTAACCAAACTACCCTAACTCTAACAACCCTCTGCTAAATCACATCCCTGAACACCACATCCAAATGGTTTTTAAACAAAAATGTTTAATGGGGATGGTGACTCAACCACCTCCCTGGGGAGTCTATTCCAGAGATTAACAACCCTGACTGTCCCCACTGCAGCTGCCAGAGTTGAGCAAAGGCTGCCCTTGCAGGGCACCTTGTTGCATGGCCATGCCACAGCCCAATCCCATAGTCTGGTTACACTTCCTTGCTCTCGTTCTGTCTCAGCAGACAAAAGTTTTCTGGAGCAGAGAATGCTCTTTATGTTTTACATTTGCACAGCAGCGAGTACAATGCAGCACCTGCCCTTCAGCATTAGCACAGCACAAGTCTTACAAAGAGTATTACATACTTGCTTCTGTTAATGGCTTTGTGTAGAATGTGGCTCTGAACCCAGCTTGGCCACATCCATCTTTTGTATGAGAAAACTAACTGGAAGGAGATAAGTCCATTGAAACCCTAGGAGCTTCATATGGAGAAGACCTATAGGGTGGCTGCAGGGTGTACAGGAAGGGCTCTTGGTCTACACGGTTTGAAAGGAGGAATTTGAGAACTAAGGAACTTTACTGGATCCATCCAGCTCAGTGAGCACAGCTCCTGGGGAAAGCCAAGCGGAGCCCATCAGCAGCCACTGCTGCCATGCTTGTCTCAGGGCAGAAGACAGCAAGGAGGCTGTCAGAGCCACCACTTGGGTGATTTTGACAAATATCCTGGTGGAGAATGACTCATTCATCAAAGGCAACATTAATTGTGGATGAGGTCTGAAGGCATTGCTAAGGAACGCTGTGTTTGGCTGCTGGGTAGCAGTGATCCAGGCTCCCAAGGTTACCACAGAAGGGGATGCTGAATGCCCAGCTGACACTCCTCTTTGATTTCAAGCTCCTGTAAAATCCATTTGCACACCTCCTAACTAGCTCAGATACACCCTGGATTAGTAACACACACCACTGCTCACCTCAGCTCCCTTTGCTTCCACTGTCTTTCAGTACTCTAACTTCTCCTTTTACACTTGCTTATCTCAGATTTATATCTACCAGCAGTGTTTTCTCTCTGTGCAGCTCTCATTTCCCTTCACTTTCCCTCCCTGTAATCCTTATCCTTCTCTGTGCTTTGTTTAATCCTGGCTGCCCAATTATGCAAATCGTACATTTACATTTTGACAGGGCTCCTCCACCCCTTTTCACGTCCCTATTTGTAATACAAATTTCTCCTTGCTTCCCCCATTCTCAGCTGCCTCTCGGCTCCATCTCCACCATGCCATGCTCAGAATGCTGGGCTCAGTGCCGACCCTTCCTTGGTCTCTGTTGGGGCAGCATGGGGACGTCCTAAGCTGGGGCTGTACAGCACAGGATGCCTTGGAGAAGCACACTGACCTCTGCCTTGTTGGCTGAGAGGAGAAACAAAAATGTGTAATCTCTCATGGCGATGAGCACGTGTCTGCCACCCATTTACACCCTTCTACCCACTCAAAAGAAAAAAGAATAGTAATAAATCATAGTGCCCTTAAAGATCTAGTACAGTAAAAGAAAACCCATAAAACAAAACAAAAACAAAACAAAAAAAACCCAAAGATATTTAGGATAGAAATAGCCAAAACACACAAGACTTTGCAATAGCATCTTCCACCTTAAATTGCAGTTATTACTGCTGTGCTCTACACTGCTCTCACCTCTAAGGCATTTAAGACTTTTTCAGTAGAGAAACATCAGTTTCTGCCTCCTCTCACCTTCTTCCTTGGAGGAGATTTGTTTCTGCAGACTTGTGTTTTATTTGGATAAGGCCTTATTTATCTTAATTCTAAGTACATCCTGCTCTGCGTTTACATTGGAGAAGACAAGGTCAGGGAAGTGTACATCTTATTTAGACTGGAAAGTGCTGAAGCCTGAGTGCTCCTGGTGAGAAGTGTCCCAGCGGTAGGCACTGCTCTCACTGCTCTCTCATGGTGACCTTCATTAGCTCCCACATGAGTTCATTACCTCATCTCCCAAGAAAGCTTCATATCTGTGACACTTGGCACAGCGGTACAGCCACAGCTGGAAGCACCAAAGCCATCTTGACTTGGCTGGGGCCAGACTCACACAAAATACCACGGCATTCTGCAGTCTGAACCCATGCCAATGCAGAAGGGTTATCTGCTGGGTACCCTGCCTACAGATGGGACAGCATAGCCCCAAGAGATGACTATTCCCAAATGCATGGCCAGAAGAAGCATGCAGGACAGCTGGTGGCTGAACCGAGACACATCAAACCACATGCCATGATGCTTTCTGCATGATTTAAATACATATGATTTTTTTATAGCAGGAATGTATTTTTGTTGTTCTTTGTTTGTCAAGCTTGAATGAGTGCACGGTGATGAGACAAAATTACCTTTGGTTTCCCCACCTGTTCACCATTGCTGGCCTCACACCCATTCTTCCTTGTCATTTCCAACTCCTTCCTTACCTGCACTCTTTCCTTGGCCAAGATAAGATGGAAACCTTGCATGGCTGAGATGCGGGTGGTACCTCAGTTCTCCTTTCTCTCCTACACCTCCCTGTTTGCCACAGCATACATTTACCTTTCAAGTTCTGCTTCTCCCTCCCTTTTCTCCAATTCCAGGTAAAGCCCTGTTTCTCCCCACTCGTCCACCCCTCACCTGCACCCTCAGCACATGCCTTTCTACACTTAGATCCAAATTTTGTCCCCAGCTCATCTCTCTTACCCGCCACCTTCAGCTCAGCAATTTTGCCTTCTGTTCACCTCTTCCCCCTCTTCTCTTCCTGCCCATGTTTAAATGAATCCACTATGCCCCACTCACCCCTTCCATCCCAGCACCCATCCCCTGCACACCCTGCTGGATCGATGGCCGGCATCCTGCTGTTCTACGAGCCGGCAGCCCGTGGCAGTGCTAATGTGCCACCACAAGTGCATCTCACCGCAGTTGTCACATCGGTCCCAGGGGAAATTACAGCAAAATGATCTACGGCGCTCAGCCCAGCTTTAATCCCGGCTGCTTTGCATCCCTCCAGAGGAGCACTGCTGCTGGAAGCGAGCGGCCTTTCATCACCGCGCTGCCGTAGTACCGCTGATTTTGCCACAAGCTCACTCCCATCACGTGGCAACAGCTCATTGCTAAGGGAAGGTGCAGGGAGCTGGGACAGGAGCGAGGAGGGCTGAAGCACATGATTAACACTAATGGCTGGGAGCGATGAGATGAGGCCGGTAATGGCTGCTTGTTGCTTTCTTGCTGGCGGAGTTGAGCAATAGCCATATGAGAAAGCGAAAGGTCAGATGCTGAGGGAAATGGAAGATACTTAAAGCTAAATGCCAGAACATCAGCTCAGAGAACGAAGGAAATATTTCCCCCTTTGTGTGTTCCAGGAAGGACAGGGAGGTGTCCCCAAGGACTACTGCTGCACGGAGGTTTTGCAGCTCTGGCAGCAGCCAGCCCAAGCACGCACTTGCGTTTAAATCTGATTGATGCAGCCATGGATTGCTCGCTTATTGGGACTCTGTTACAGGCAGGTTTTCACCCCAAAATGGCCACCTTTACGTAGATGCATCCCTGCAGGCTGCAGCACCAGGGACTAGAGGTATAGGCTCAGCTGCAGCTCCTCTCCTCTGCTGCAGGGACTTCTATTCCCTGTGCAAGAGCTACAGGTCAGGCTCCACTGTACGCACATCCCAGGAGGCTGCCGCATGTGCACAGAGCCTGAGAAGCCCCGGACGCTGCTTTGAACATCAATGGCTAATATGTACCTCAAGGCTTCCTTGGGAAGCTGCAAACTGCACTCAGAGGGACCCCACCTGCCTGGTTGGGTCAGAACAGGGTACTTTCCACCAACACCTCTGTTGCCTGGAGCTTGAGCTGCTCACAAGGAACTTATGCTCTGCTGGAGCACAGTGAACAACAGCGCATTGCTAGGGATTTATTAATCGGGTTTATGTGCGTTTATTTTTCTGTAGTGGTTTAAGCAAATAAAATGAAGTAACCAGAGGATTTTTACTGAGTTAATTAAAGAGGAGAGAGCAGTTCCAGGCAAGCATGACATTAAAGACTTGCCAAATACCTTTTTTTCCTGAAAATAGTACCAGCCACTTTAAAGGCTGCTCCAGTTCTCAGGCTCCAATGGAAAGTCCTTTCCAGACAAACTGGTTCAAGTTCCAAAACAAGTTGTCTGTCTGCAAGTTTGGGAAGGGGAATGGGCAGGAGAAAAAGGGTTTTTATGGGAAAACAGGGAGAAAAGAATAGCTCAGATAATAGCTTCGGAGCTCTACGTCTCCTTTGAGGAGCACTGAGTGTCAGCCCTGTCTGGATCTCAGCTAAGGACTGGCGTGATGATCTGGCATCTCAGCACCCTCAAAGTAAAGTCTGAATTTGGTGCTAAATGTCTGAAGTCTGCTTGATTTAATGCTTTCTCGCTCTTTTCCCACACTTTAAAGCCCTGTCCTGCTGTGCTGGCTTTGACAGGAAGCCCAAAGCAGCCATCGGTTTCCATAATCAAGAAATTTGCCACAAGCAGCTCTTTATGAAAATCAATGAAAGATCTGATCTGCTAATTTCTGAAGTAGCCTCCTGTATGCAGAGAGGCTCCGCAGCATTGTCTGGCTCTCGAACGTGAGAAATGACACTTTGTATTGCTCATGGTGGTGCTAAAAATGTGTAGATGTGAAATAGATTGGGAACTCTGCCAATACAAAGTTAATGGAAGTTCTCATAATTTCCCCAAGTGACATTACTGACCTGGGCTTGAAGTGACGCCAGGTCTGGTTTCACATCATCTAACATTTCACTAAATGTTAAACGATTGAGATAGAATTTTTATTAGGTATGCCAATATTTCATAATTTACCACAACCTCTAGATATATATTTTTCGTTTTACAGGCCAGGAGATGTTTATTATGGCCTTTTGAGGTGCATTAAAAGGGTGTTAGTACAAATAAAGCTCCCTTCTCTATCCTCCAGGCAAGCTGCAAAAGCAATTTAATACCAGCACTGGATACCTGGTGTGCTGCTTTAACACATAAGGATCCAACAAGTACACTCCAGTGCTCTCGAGGGCAGATGTTTGATGACTTCGAGCTGCTGCAGTGGGAGAAGGTAACACAATGATGCCGAGGGGAGGAGGACCTTCTTGCAGGCAGCCCACCAACAGAGTGTTATTCTTCAAAATGTACCCACTCAACCCAGCAGCACCCGCAGCAGGGAAGCAGGAGGTAAATTAGTGACCTTTCGGGCCCAGATGTTAAGAGAGTAGAATAGCTGAGAAATCTGAGGGCTAAGGTCAAGATAAAGAGTGCTGCATAAATGCAACAGCTGTAAGACACTGAAAAGGCGTCAGAGAGCGCGAGCACCAGGAATGTATAAATCACTGGGAGCAATTTGCTGCAGCAAGGCGTGCTGGTCTAGACAGCCTCTTTAAACCATTGCCAACATTTTCCAAAAGTACGTGGTTAAAATTAGGCTCTCAAGTCCATATTTAGAAATTGAAAAGCACCAAAAGTACTGAGCACCCATGGAAACATATGGGCTCACAGACCCTCTGGAAATCAGGTCACGCGTTCGAGGCAGAGACTTCTGTGCTGAGCTCCCCCAGCTATGAAGGGTCCTGGCCACAAAGCAACCCCCCCTTCAGTTCCTGCCTAAAGGAAATGTTAGGAATCCCTTCTAGATGAGGAGGAGTTTTGACCTATATAGAAAACCCGTCAGCCTGAGCAGCAGAACTAATGAAATGCCATTTCCCAATTTCTTTCCCATAGGGATTTTCCAATACCTGCATGGGGTGCTTTAGAACACGGTCTCTCCTTTAGTTTCCCCTCATTTCCACAAACCCAGCAGCACCTCTGTGTCTCTGTCACACCAGATTAGAGCTGACTCATGGTTTCCAAACTGCTCTGCTGCTTAGGAATGCACACAAGGACTGGGAATCCTGCAGTTCATCAGGTACTGCATGAAAGGTTATCGAAACCACAGAGTCATGCAGACCAAATGGCTGTGTATTGTTTATGCATCTTCCACTCCTCTGATTAATTGAAGGGTTTTTACCAAGAGGAATTCTTTCTTAGGATGTGCATGTGCTTACAAAGACTTGGTGAATCATATTCTATCAGCTGTGGGTATGTTGTCTGAGCAGCCTCTAAGCTTACAGGAACTTGGTTTACATTAGCACATGTGCTATATTCTCCCATTCGCTTTACTGAGAAATTCAAGAATTGCAAAGGCTGAGAAAAAATGAGAAGACAAATCACCTTTAATAGGCAGCATATGGAAGAAGAGAAAGGAAAAAGCCAGCAGCAATGCCAGCACTTCCTCGCCTTGTGAATTTACTTTGCAAGTCTCCCTGTTTGCCAGCACACCAGGAGCAGGAAAGAAAGGATGCAACTCTGCCCATCAGATGGGACATGAACGAACATTATATTCCACCAGATTAGGACAGAAGCATTTGTAAACACCACTGAGCACTCTGACCCCAGCACCTACCTGTGCTCTCTGCAGCAGAGGGTGCTGGGTTCAGAGCAGCAGTAGCAATTAATTGGCAGCAGAGACAGAGCCTAAGCAGATCTGGGCTCCATGCACGATGCTGACCAATAGAAAAATCCCCTGAATCAATGAGTTCCTTCCTCCACCAGATCTGACTTTAAGCAGATAATTAGTGTTCTAATTTATTTATTGCTCAATCGTTTTTTTAAGGCTCTGATCTTGTAAACACTCATGTGTTTGTGTTTATTGCTATGGTTTCAATTGTTGCACGAAACTGTCTCAAAGTTCAATTGCTGTATTTTTCTCTCCTATGGAACCGAGTCCTACGAATGTAGCCTATTTAAAATTAAAATTAGGCAGTGATTAACAACTATTTCCCAAATCAAGAGGAAACAAAAAAGCCCTATTGAAGCGGCACAAAGCCGTATGGCTTCTGACAAATCTGCATGTTCTGCACTCCTTGTCCCATTGGAGCATCACTGGTAGAAAGAGGAAAATCACAAAAAAATCTCATTTCCTTGGAAAGGTGTTGTTCAGTTTAAGGCAGCTCTGAGGAAAATACCTTCCCAGCAATCTGGAACTGGTTTTCTCCAAGCCTAGCAAAACATGCTACAGCTCATACATATACACAATTGCAAAGAGGTATAAACACGATGCTTATTAAATCCTTGATTATTAATATGTTTATTTGCTAAACATCGCTGGCTTCAGCACAAACACACCCTGAGAACACACGTGAAGGAGCTGTGCTGCTCTGATAGATGCCAGGAGCAGTTGCAGGGCTCTGGGTGAACCCTCCTGCTCACACCCCATCCTGCACAGGGCTGACAGCTGCCCCAGTGCTACCAGACAGCCTGGAGAGGGGAAGTCCTGGCAGGAAAGCAGCGGGAATGGCATCACTGGAAGCAACATTTCAGAGGTGGTTGTGCTCACCTGACAGCTGCCAAGGCCATGAGCACACCTGGAGGGGGTTGGGTGTGATGCTGAGGGTGTGCTCAGACACTGCTATTGAGTCACGTAGCCTTCTCTCTGCAGTTGTCTCTCTGAAGACTTCTATGTGCACTCGGAAAAGAGATTTTCCATCCACTGTGATGCTCCTGCAGTTCCTGTGAGCAGCACCTACCAAATGTTTCTGTCCTTTCATGCACTTCCCCAGGCCAGTGGGCAGAGTGTGCTGAAGGTGAGAGTATGCATTTGCAGTCCTGCATGGCCCTGGTTGGGCTGAGGAGCTCTTTGGTGTGTGAACCCATGAGACCCTGCTAGACTCCCCTAGAGTATGAAAAACTGTAGAGCTCTTAGCACTAGGGACTAGCATTTCTGACTGACTATTTACGAGGGTGGATAGTGATAGGACAAGGGGGAATGGTTTTAAACTGAGACAGGGGAGGTTTAGGTTAGATATTGGGATAAAGTTCTTCTCAGAGAGGGCGGTGAGGCACTGGCACAGGTTGCCCAAGGAGGCTGTGGATGCCCCATCCCTGCAGGCACTCAAGGCCAGGCTGGATGTGGCTCTGGGCAGCCTGGGCTGCTGGTTGGTGACCCTGCAGATAGAAGGGGGTTGGAACTGGGTGAGCACTGTGGGCCTTTGCAACCCAGGCCATTCTGTGATTCTATGATCATGCATAGGTCCTTCCTCTTGGTTAGGTGAAGCCACTGAACATGAGGGCACAAGATACCTCCAAATGAAATTCTCATTCCATTGCACTCAGGACTTTCCCTATAGCTGTGACCCAATATCCCAATCTCTCCCACTCTGCCTCCATGCCCACTGGTACATCTGGGACTGTTGCTCCTCTCCTTCTGTTGCCCAAGTTCCCATGCTCCTGTGGTGAACTCAGCAACCACAGATCAGCTTTCAGCTCTTCCTGATGCTAACAGAGCAAAAAGTGCTTGAAAACATTCAATGACAAATGTAGATCTCTTTTCAGGGCACTCCTTCATTGGCTCCTGGGATTCATCTGGCAGAATTAATTTGTCTGTAAATTAAGCCACAGAAATGCTGGTCCCCCTGAGGACTTATTGATAAAATAGAAAGTTGCAGATAACATCTTTGCCAATGTTCAGCAGTATCAATGCTGTTGTCTATTTTATTTTCTCGCTTATAATCTCTTCTTGTCAGTCTTCTAGGTGGAACTAGCATTTTTGTCCTAATTAGACAATTACACATTATGATGCACTAATTTGTTAACCTACGTTCACAAATCTTTTAATTACAGCAGTTGTCTTTGATGTGCTGTTATTATTCAGCTATGGCAGTAAACAATTCAGCAGCTAACTGGAAGGAACTCATTATTTTCTGAGAGACATTGTCATTATTTTTCAAAGTATTTTTCCCCTGGAACACAGCCCCCGAATAACCAGAAAAGAATCCATAGGCAGAAACCAAACACTTCGTCCCACCATATTGATGGCTGATGTTGAAAACATGGATTTCATTCAGCCCCTCTGGGCAGGTTGAGGACTTGTTGTTCACACTCCTAACTAACTCCAAGCTTGGGTGCAGCCAGAATGGTGAGGAAGCTTTGGCCAGGGGCAGCAGAGCCTCAGCACCACCAGAGCAGCAGCACCAGATGTGCAGCTCCTCATCATGCATCACTGCAGCTCTATGGGACACCACCATTCTTTGCATTCAGTGCATCTTCTGCTTCTCTCCCGTAGGAAGGCACTGCATGCAGATTTGGTTTGTAAGCAAATTAATTAGGCAAAACTATCAAAACTGTGGAGGCTTGTGTTTTATCAGCAAGAGCAGCACGAGGAAGCTGCTGTCCTATTGCAGTTGTGATGTGTGGGTGCTCAGTAAGCCATCACCTTCCTCGAGGAGCCGTGTGTCTGTGTGGATGTTTGCCAGCTGCAGGAGCCAGATCCAAGTGTTTGGATGCTCCAATTTCCCAGAGCTGGGGAAGACTTTCTCCTGATTCTGCATCCTCCAAAAATCATAGAATCGTTAAGGTTGGAAGAACATCTAGCCCAACCTCAACCCACCCCACCATACCCCCTGACCACATCCCTCTGTGCCACATCCCCTGGTTCTGTGACACCTCCATGGACAGTGACTCCTCCACCTCCCTGGGCAGCTGTGCCACTGCATCCCCACTTTTTGGAGAAGAAATTGTTCCTAACACCCAACCTGGACCTCCCATGGCACAACTTAATGCCATCACCTCTCATCCTGTCACTGTTACCTGGGAAGAGGCTGCCCCCCACATCTCCACAATCTCATTTCATGGAGTTGGAGGAAGCAAAAAGCACATCAAGAGCCACTGAACTTGTCATGAGAGTAGGAATGGAGAAAGAGAACGCAACCAGACTATCAGCTGTAACACCACAAGTTCTTATTGTTTTCAGTAAGCTATTTTTAGCCCAGCAGTTTACCAACATAGGAGCTCTGGTGTAGCCTGTCTGCTGGAAGTAGAAAGCAATAGCTCTTACTGAGCACTAGAAAGTGAACAGCAGAAAATAGTGTTGGGTCTCCAAAGCAAAATCAGCCACCCTGTGTTTCAGGGCTGTGATGGTGGAAGTACTATGCTCCCTCAGCAATCTCTTTCTGTGCTGAACTCTTCCTGCCCTCAGAGTACTTTCCCTAATGGGTAATCTGGGTTCCTTCTGCAGAGATTTTGGACTGTTATTTGCTGCCCTACCCACTCTTATGGAAGGAGGGGGTGGAACAGATGAGGTAGGAGCACGAAGGAGGGCAGCACCCATTCTGCTTCTGGGCAGTGAGGCTGTGCTCACCTTTCAGTGCCTTTCAACCCTTTCATTTCTCATCTCCTCATTACGCGCCCTCATGCCCTGCTCCCACTCCACACAGCCCAGCCTGTGAGAACTTTTTGTCCGTTTTGTTGCAGTTTCTAAATGTCAGATTACATCGTGTATCCACATTAGTGTCGTTAGCTTTAATGTACTCAATGCCTAATCCACCAGGGCTCCTCTATTGACAGGCTGCATCTCCATTTGAGCTTGAATAAACTCGTGCATAAGATGTTATCAGCAATGACAGCTGAAAAGAGGTCTATTGCTCTTTAAATTTTTGATGGGAGGCAAGCATCCTGTCATTTGTGATAGCATTATGTGTAATCCCACACAACAACGTGACAGTCTGATACTACAACATTCCAGCTTCCCCACTACCATTGTAACACACAGGAATATCAGCACAGACAGCTGGAAAAAGTTCCATGTTTCTCTCTTTGAATTTCTAGCAAACATTCCTCATCTTTACTGACCCTTCTTGGGGGTAGAGATCTTTCTCTTCCCCACATTCATAGGGAAGCATGGGAATTGATGCTATGGAGCATGGGAATTTCCAATTAGCCTTGGAAATTCATCACAAGAGGAAGATGCTGTGTGAAATGCCTTTACTTCATAGCACAGAGTGGTGTGCTGACACAGGAGTCGGATATCACGACTGCTGTTGGTTTATTAATTGAATTATGACTTTTGCTATTGCAATAGCTTAACTGCTTGAGGTCAGGCAATTCAGAAATTAACTCCAAGTTAATTCTCACAAGAAGATCAATACACAGGATAAAAGATATCCCTCGCATTATGAACAGTTCATGTCCTAAAGAAATATCTACTGTGCTTTTTCTTTAGGCGGACTTGATTTTCACTCCTTTATGCCTCCTCCATGCAGGTATAATTGATTTAAGTCGATGAAAATCCAGTGGAGCAATTCTGTTTGATTTAGCTGAGCTGCACCTGCATAAAACTGGTAGAGCAGCAAGGACTGGCGTTAGCATCACTGGCTGTGGTGCTCATAGCAAGGACCAGGCTTTTTTCACATACTCCACTGCATGCTATTGCATCATTAGTAAGCACTTAAGTGATGCCGACAGTTACCTAAAGCCATGCTCAAGTGAAGGATTGCATTTTAATATTACTCCATATGTTGCTGAACCAGCTGTCAGACAAAATGCATAGGCAGGTGGATACCGGCCCCATCTGTAAATAGTTGAGGTCTATGCAGTATTAAGACAAGGAGTTAGGCAGGAAGCTGCGCTTCACCCAACTATACAAGGGTGCTGGTATCCTCCAGAAGGACAGGAGAGCACTGTGCCATTGAGAGGGTTGGGGTTGGTCCTCCACCACCAGCCCCATGGTTCCAGGAGTCAGGCTACTGTGCGGAAAGGCAATTTTCATTTCTGTGATGTGTTCTTTCCTAGAGCTTCCTGAGGCCACTGCTGTAATAGGCAATGGTTACATTCTTTTTCTTTAATTCACAGCCTGGTGATGAACAACCTCGGTTTGGAAACACAACTGTGTGAGTGATAGAAAGTAAACACATCAGTAAGTGTCAGCTGCTAATAGAGGTGAATTAATGGTTAATCAGGCCACACATGTATAATTAGTTCCAGGCCCTAGCCTCCAAGAAATATTTGCTTTAACAGAAAAATTGCAGTTATTAAAGTAATCCCAACATGTTTGTTGTAACCAACCCCCTGGCTCCTCCATGTCTCTCAGAAGTCAACAGCAAATGGCCAACAGTGTGTGGGCAAGGACAGCCATGCACCTAGCCTGCACACACCAAACCTCAGAGCTATTCCCTCTGAAGCCTTCTGCTGGGTAACAGCTGCCCACACATGAAGTTAGGGGTTACCTTGCCATCCTTCCAAACGGAATGCTTGGGGAAGCCCCAGGGAGGGCAGGGAGCTGCTCCTATTTGATGCTCAGAGTCGTCCCTGCAGTGGTTGGCTCTGCATGCTGTCCCTATGGGGTGAGAGGGGAGCTGGGCTCTGCCCCCCGTGGCTCACAGTGTCTGAGCTGCATTTTTCCAACAGTACTTACCAAGCAGACGTTTACTGAAACTGCTTAGGCTGAGATTGCAAAAAAAGGCCTTTGCGAACCTCTATGAGCTAAATTGCTTAATTCCAGCCCAGCGAGGGCCACTCCATTAAAACAATCTCTCTATTTTAAATGTCAAGAGCAAGGCCTTTTGCTGGAGGATCAATAGACACACAGGAAGACGTATTTTCAGTCTTGCATCCTTCACTCATCATTACCTTCGCTACTCTCCCTGTTCGCAGGGCAGCCCTGAGCCACGGACAAGTTGGCTTCTGTAAGTTCATGGAATATACAACATCATTTTCCTGAGAGAGAAGTATGAACATAAATGCCTGGTTTCATGCAGAAACTGCTGCAGAAATGCTGGAAAGAGGCAGATAGAAGGTTTTACCAATTGCTCTGCATCAGACATGAGATCTCTGACATGCACGTGATCTCCAACTCCTCACTGCAGCCAAAAAGGGGAAGGTATGCAGGGCATCTATTAAGGACCGAAGCTTACCAAGATGCTCGCTGAGGTCACACTTCTTTGCCAGGATTTGTTCTCATTGTTGTTATTAAAATGTAGAAAAGGACATCGGAGTGGAGGAAGGAAGTCAGGAGAGATGAAGACACACAGTGAGTCCAGCCTGAAAGCTCCCTGCCTGCTAATGGGACACGAAGCACCACGCGGCTCTGGTGGCGCTCAGCTCACTAATGGATGGATCTGGACAGCTTGTCTTCCTGCAGAAGATTAGGTGGCAGCTGAGAATTCAGGTGGGTTCCTCCAAGGAAGGAATGAAAGCACTGTTAGTGGCATGGTGGGGATGGGCTGGGGTTGGAGTAGATGATTTTAGAAGTCTTTTCCAGCCTTAATGATTCTATGATTCTAATGGCCGCTACTGGCGGTTTGCGTGGTGAGGAAGGCACTTACTGACAGCATAACTACCTCTAACAGCAGCTAAGAGATCTGAGAGGCCAAAGACACGTATTGAACTGCGCACAGCTTTTACTAGTTCTTGAAATGCCTTTTTGATGAGAACTTAACTTGGGAGGTCAAGTAAATGAGGTAAATAGCCCTCCTAATGCGCATCCCAGCCTGACTCTAAGGCTGGCCATCCCACTTTGGGTACCTTTGCACTGAATTGTTAATTTTTTGTGCTTTGGGTCTCATTTACACTGCATAATTTCAATAAGCATGTATCAACTCTGATGATCTCAATTAGCATCTTTGGAAAAACCCAGCACACTGTAATTCTTCCACCAAGGTCTATGTGGAAAACAAGCAACATATTTCAAATGTAATGGTAACAAACAAACAAGTGTGCATAGCCCCAGTACATGCACCCATGCACACACACACTTCCCCAGTATGCTTGCTTAGACTTTACAATCTGTTTATTAATTCCTGAATAGACTCGATATGCCCTCTGGAAAAAATACTCAAATAATATCTCTCAATTGGCTTCACTGTTAGCATGCCTCTAATTAACTAATGTACACCTCCACTTGCTATTAAACACTTCCATGATTCTTAACACCAGTGTTGGTAGGTGCCAGCTATAAAAAAATTTAACAGCTCTCCTGTTACCACTTTTCTCCCAAGTACATGAAAGTGCCTTTACATATTTGACCTTTCCCTTCCCTGCTCCCATGTTTTTAACCCTTCTTTCCCAGCACAGCATGGAGCTGCCACAGCATCCCTCTCTCTGAAGATTCTACCATCCTGAAAGGAGGTGATGGTGTGGTGGGGGTCGGCCTCTGCTCCCAGGAACCAGTGATAGGATGAGAGACAACGGCCTCGAGTTGCTCCAGGGAAGGTTTGGGTTGGGTATTAGGGAATATTTATTCTCAGAAAGAGCAGTGCTGCAGTGGCACAGCTGCCCAGGGAGGTGGTGGTCACTGCCCCTGGAGGTGTTCCTGAGCTGTGGGGATGTGGCACTGGGGGATGTGGGCACGGTGGGGTGGGCTTGGACTGGGTTGTCTTAGTGGTCTTTTCCAAATGTTATGATTCAGTGATCCTGGCAGCTCTGAGGATGCAACCCCTGTAGTCCTGGCTGTGTGACAACAATGAAAGTCCATCACACTTCTCATGCGAGAGATGTTCCAGATATTTGCTGCTAAAATATTCAAATTCATCCCCAAATGCATCAGGAACCCCTTCACCAGCCCTCAGCCTAACACCCACTCATCATTTGGAAGGCGAGAGCAGACTGTGGGTTTTTTCCTTATCCAAGGGAAGCAGGATAATGCACGAAGCCAGAAGCTGGCTGCAAGGCTGCAAACCTGCAGCACAAGCTGCACCCAGCAGAGAGTACCTTTGGCAGATGGGATCAGTTCAAATGCACTGTTGCAGGGATCCAGAACCAGATCAGAGGCTAAAAAGTGACTCAGAGGGAACCATCCCCCATCCTGAGAAGCTCCTGGTGACCATACCTGCAGCTGGAGGTCAGGCAGCCCTGCAGTACCCAGACATAACAGGTTGGGATGGCAGATGGAGATGGCTGAGGCTGCAGGTTGCAGGGGCACGGTGCTGGGCTGTGGTCATTGCATGCATTTCCTTTTACCATTCATGCATAATGAAAATTCTGATTTTTACCCAGTAGCTGAAGAAAAAAAACCTAACCTATATCCTGTCCAAGGGGAAATCAGAGGCAGGTGAGCCATTTCCACTCACACCATTGCTGTGCATATATCTAATGCCATCAGCAATTTTGGTCTGTGCCATTTGTAGAAAAACTCTGCCCTGCAGATGAATGGGTCAAGCAAGAACTGTCCCACAAGGCTGTGCTACCTGGCTGCCTGGTTGGAGATGGCAGGAGGAAGTGAAGAAGTGCAGTGTGGAGCCTTCCCCTTGTACCAGCTATGGCACTCTGTGGCCAGACACATTCTGCAGCAGCTAATGGACTGCTGAATGTATCTCACCTCTTTGGGAACTCATGTAACACCCCATGGCAGCGTGTTGCTGCTTGACAGTGCAAGTGTGAAAAAACACCTCCTCCTGTGTTCAGCAGTGATGAAGCCTGGGGGAGCTGAAGGCACTGGCAATGAGATCCTCAAGGCCTTCTGCCAGCAAACCAGCACCTGGGGGTGCATCCACCCCAAGGGAGCATCCCCAGCTCTCTGCTCAAGGTGTGGGGAAAACAGATGTCTGTAGTGCTGGAATGTACTTAGGTCCATGCCTTGCCCTTGACTTGCTCCTGCTGCCAGCATTGCCACCACTGCTGTCAATTAGCAAAATAAATCAATAATTAGCTACTGCTGCTTATAAGCAGTTAAAAAGTACATTATTTGTGGTTTATTACTTACACTTAGTACTATAATAACATTAAAATAAGGTAAAGTAGTGGTGGGAATGTCTTGGGAGCTGAAATTGCACAGACAAGAATTGACTTTGACATTAAAGGAGTGGGAAATGATGTTTTTCTGCCTTCAAGTGACCAAGTGAGCAAGAGGCCATGTGAGCTGCCCATGTCATGTTGCAAGTTTTCTGGCCAGAGCACGCCGTCACCTCACCTATGATGCTTCATGTATGTTCTATTTTTCTTCTGTGCTATTTACCTTTACCTGTAGCTGTAAAAGCTGGATTTGGTTTTCCATGTGTCTCCAGCAAGCAATGGTTTCTGATGCTTTTTGGGTGCAGAGAAGTCAACTGCAGCCTTTGTTTCATATCCATAATGAACGCTGGATTATGTTATGGCAGCGTTGAGCATCCGAGTTCTTTACTCTTCGCTCTTGGTGTGCAATTTCCTCTCCAGTATCATGGAGGGCAGAAGAGGAACAGAGCAATCAGGGCTGTGCACTGGGCTGCTCCCATTTCTGCAGAAATGGAATCCATCAAGGTGAGAAGGCCCAGTCTGCACAGGTCTGAGCCCCTACCAACCCTGTCTTGACTGCACCACGTGGTGGAATGCGCTGAGTTTATCCCAAGGCAAATGGTGCAGAAAGTTGCATGGACCTGAAAAGCATCAGGAGTGCAGGAGGAACATATTTGCAGGGCCAGAAGGGCTGGATTATGGTATTTGTGGCATCAAGAGGCTGATCCCATGGACGGAGCCAGCCAGCCAGAAAGAGCCTCTCAAGCACCAATAACCCTACATAGTCCAAAGCAATTAAAAGCCAGATTGAAGATGCGCAGTTGCTCTTTGTGTGGGAGGAGTAGGCTGCTATAGCAAGGAGCTGCAGCCCCACATGGAGCCATGGCACGGGGCAGCTGCATGTTCCATGCTCCCTGTGTGCCTCCAGCTCCAGCCCTGTGCCATCATGTCTCACTTTGCTCCTGACTTAAGCCACAGGAGCTGCCTTTGCTTGACCACAGGATTGGTCTTACTGGGGATTGTGCTATGTTCTTCATTAAGGTGCTGATAGGAAATGCCTCTGTGCACTTATGGAGCAGCATTCTGCTGCCACCCCTTCCCAACCTTCCCTGGTATCAGAGGGAAGTCACAACAGGGGCAGTTTTTTGTTCCATATCTTTATGGCGCTTCTTCCAGTAGCACATAAAACAAATTAGCCACTTAGGCCATTATTAGGCACTTATGGCCTTTTGATGTTTATGATTTATAGCAGCAATTTGCACATACCTTGCACGCCTCAGCAGCAGCTAACACGGCTCTGGAGGCACTTTGCATTGCAGCCACATCTTCCCCCAGCAGAGAGGAGAACTCCACGAGCAGGGGCACCAGTGACACTGTACTGCTGTGGTGGCATTTGTGTCCCCAGCCCTGGGACATCCCAGCATGCAGCAGCCTGGCTGTATCAGTGGTCACTGCTGAGCCTACGGCCAAGAGAAATCCAGCCCATGTGGGATGGGGCATTGCTCTACAAGCCAAGAAGAAACATCCTGGTGCTTTCTCTGGTGTATATCCACTCTGCTCTTTCCTCTTGGGCACCCTGTGGGAGTTGTTCCCCCTTTGCACCAACTCAGAGCCATCAGAAACAAAGATGCTCTGAGCCAATTTGCCAGGCCTGAAGAAAACTGCTTATGATGCAAACTCATCATGTGTGAACATGCCCTATTTCTTGGGGACATTTTAGAAAATTAAACATGCCGTCGACTCAAAAGTTTACCTTTATGCAAATCAAAATGTCAACATCTGGCAGGAGGGCTCGAGGATCTTTTCAGCCTGTCTGTAGCAGGGGGCTGCCTTCTATACTTTATTTTTTTTCCCAGATACTCATCATCATATGCATTCTAAGCACATCCTGAAGTCATTTTCCTAGTGAAGGCAAGTGTAGAAAGCTAAGTGTTAAACGCTCTTTCAAAGCCACCAGGAATATCAGTGTTTACTTGTTTTCCGGTCTGTAACAGATGCTGGCATTCAACATTCAGAGTGCCTCTGGAAAAAAAGAAAAAGAAAACATACAGCAAAGATTGCCACGACAAGGTCAGCAAATGACAATTATTTGTTGGTAAATCTCTCCCCGCCTGCAGTGAGCTGCTCTGTGTGAGCCAGGAGCATCGCTGTGCACTGGGATGGGGCTCAGTGCCCCTCCTCCTGCAGTGGCCTCTGAGATTCCCCTCTCCCCCACATGCAGCCTGGGAACTGAACATGGAGAGTGTTGGCCTTGTTTGCATTCCATAAAGGTGCTCAGCCTCAGCACGGCTGATTCCCTTTGCTTCCTAATCAGCACAGAGCCCTGAGCTCTGGATGCCTCCCTGGGACAAACCTCTCTGTGATGCTCTTGGTGATGCTGGGAGCATCTACTGATCTATTGGCCACCTTCACAACACAGATTTGCTACAGTCAGGCTCTCACACTTCTAGAGGTGCTGATGCACGCTGTGTGTACCTGCACTACATTACAAACATATTCAAGCTGATGGGCAGCCCAGCAGAAAGCAGCTCTTTGGCAATGCCTGGCAATGTACAATTAGCTTAAAGCACCATGCATATAAATAAGAAACAAAGGACATGCACATAAACAAAATCTATCGTATGTCCTGCTTTTTGGAGTGAAGCACTATGCTGGGAAAACATTACCTCTTCATCAAGTTTTATCTCTCACCATCAATTCCTTGGGCCAACCAAGAAGCTTTAGAACACACAGCTCAGACTTTCCCAGCTTTGGCCATAAGAACCAGCAACCCTTCCCTACAGTGCTGACATTTGTGAGCAAGGCACTGGGAAAAGGAATTGGGAATGGGGACATCCAGTTCCCACAGTGTCCCCATGGTGTGCAGCAGCAAAGGGCTCAGCCCTGCAGCACTGCAGCTCCAGGAGAAATGAAAACCACCACAGTCTTTGTCGGCCACTTTGATAGTGAAAACTGTATCTTTTATCTTGTTGTGCCTATAAATCTCTAGGTGAAATTCACCACCACAAGGAAAATGCTCCTTTTTGAAGAAGCAGTGTGTGAGCTGAGGAGGGTTCTTGCCCTTAAAAGAAGCTGGGAGACACCTGCACAGGCTGGAAGCCTTTGGGCAGGGTGCAGTAATGATTTTGCCTTTCCCAGACACAAAACTGTTCTAAATGCTGGATGACAGACGTTGTGTGCTGGGAATACACTTGTCTTATGTGACAAAGCAGTTTGTGGGGAACAGATGGCATTTTGCTGGGTTGCAGGGGGTCAGCAGTGGCTGTGGTCTGCTTGATCCAATATTCTTCAGCCACTGGGAAACAGCTCGTGCATCACTCCTCCATGGGACCAGCCTGCACATGGTGATTTGTAACAGGGCAAATTTTGGCCTGGTTCAGCCCAGAAGAAGACAGAACTGAGCACATCACCGTCGGCTTCTCCAGATGTTCCTGCAGCTCTGCTGGCTGTGATGGGTGTAGATGATAAAGGATTATATTCTGGTTGCTTCCAAAATCACCAGTTGAAATCTTGGCTCGCTTGTGCCAAAGACTTCCCAACCAGAAGTGAGCTGCATGTGTCACACAGGACTTGGGCTGCAGGGGAACTTTGTTTTCTCTTTAGGAGAACACCATGAAGTCACCTCCACATTTTGCTGCCAGACCCAGCACTGGAAAAATATGGCTCATATGATATATGATATATGATGTTCCTCATCACCCTCACTCTTTTTCCTTCCTCAGACGTTAAGGTCTGGATTAGATTTGATGCTTTTTTTTCCCCCAAAAAATTAAGGTGCAGCCCAGTGATACATTGGCTATCCTCTGCAACCGTAGGAGCTGGAAGAGGGCTCTCCTCTCTCTACCAACAAGAGTTGATACACAGAATAACATGACTAAAGGCACCGAAGCCGTAAGAACGAACATTAGGAGATGTCACAGCACAAATAAATGACAAGAGAAGATGATGCAGGAAATGTGACAAACAAACTTTAGAATCGTAGAAACATTAAGGTAGGAAAAGAGCTCTAAGATCACCTAGTCCAGTTGTCCACACATCTCCACATATCTTGAACACCTCCAGGGACAGTGACTCCACCACCTCCCTTGGCAGCCTGTGCCAGTGCCTGACTGCTCCTTCAGAAATGCAGGTTTTCTTAATATCCAACCTGTAATATGAAGGGTATTTCCTCCTTTAGCACTATGCAGGTCTCAGCACTGTGCTGGTCCAGCTGTTGGCTGATTCCCCATGGATGATTTCGGTGGTGGTTAAAGGCAAGCTACAGACCAACCCACTGAACTCACAAGCAGATTTTGAGATATCTTCCTTAACAGCTTTTGCAGTGAAAGCCTACTGAGGGGGGCCATGGAAGAAGCCAAAAAATGATGCTGCCCATTGCCAAAGCCATACAACGGAATGCACACAGCCTCACTGCCACGTGTGGCTTTGGCTGGCCACAGCCACTGGCCCTGACACCACAGAGCTTCTGCAAACATCACAAACCCAGCTCAAAGAGGAGGGGATCAGTATCCCAAGACACAAGAGATGGTATTGAGGAGCTGGCAGGGAGCACAGGCGTGTGTGCCAGCCTCCTTTGTCACCACGATGCATTCAAGGGAGGGACAGAAGGCAACAAAGGCTTGTCAAGGGAAGAATAATCTATGTGTGAAATGAAGTTTGCAGTTGTACTGGGCTGCTGGGATTCAAAAGCAACTTGTTGTACCAGCACTCGAAACAGAAAGCCTGGTGGTGAGGGATTCCTAAGATATGTGGTTGGTGATATTGTGGCTGTCTGGCCCAGAGGGGAGGTGGAGTAGGGGAGCAGGAGGAACGAAGAAGGGAGGAAGAAATTGTATCCCAAAATAAACCCTCTTGCCTAAGAGAAGCAGCCACCCCATGAGACCAGCAGTCTGCTTGGTGTCAGCATTAAAACCAAGTGGTGAGAATTTTGCTGTCTGGTAGGAAGCAGCATGGGGCACAGCTGGGAACACCTCCTGCTCACACTTGCTCTCTCTGTGGCTTGGACCTCCAAATCACTCAGAGCCTTTTGTGCACTCAGCTCCTCTGCTTTTCCATCCATATATCATAATGTTTTTAAACACAAATATAAACATGCAAAGCTTGACACTGACTTCTCAGACAGGTTGTGATCCATTCATTATTTGGTTTCCAGCAAGGACAGACTCTGTTCCATGGAGCTTAGTACAGCTGGGTTCCCTCCCAGATTTATAATCTACACTTTATGCTCAGGATCAACACGATACTATTTACAGCCTTGCAGCAACCCCTGTATTCAGGGCTTCCAGTTCAGCAAAGCACTTAAGCATATGCTTAGCATCCGGACCACCACATCAAGCACACGTTCATTTTCCCTTGACTTAGTGGAGATTAGCACGTGCACTGATAACTGGAAAGATTCAGAAGAGATTTACTCAGCAGCCTGATTGTGAGCTTATGTCAACAGGCCCCGCAGAGCAGGAAGCAGAACTGACCACGTGCTTCAAATTAAGCGTGTGGTCAAGTTACTTGCTGAAGCCCAGGCTTTATTTTGTTATTATACAGCAGCCAGAGAACTGCATCTTCAGACAGATCCTTACATGGAGGAAAGCAGCCCAGGCCCCAGCAGCAGACTGAAGAGGAATGGGTTGTTTCCATCCAAGGCATGCTGAGTACTACGGCTCTATGGGAAGTGCTTCAACTCAGCACATTTAATCTCTTGGAAAAAAAATCTCTTTTCTCTACAGTTTGCTTTAAGCTGATTTGGACCATCATCTCTATCTTTCCAAAGCTCAGCCTGGTTCGCTGTGCATTTTCCTGTCTATAAGCTGTCTAGCATCTCAGATAATTAATACACGATAACTACTAATAGCCTCATCTTGTAATAACTTTTACCTCAGACATAAAATTCGCTTTCAAAGGCATCTAGGCAGTCCCATGAAACTGAACCCTCACTGCCTCAGTACACCAAGTGGGAGACCAAGCTGCAGGCAGCAGCTTCCCCGATCTACCTTTCAGCCTTTTTGTTTTTGGCACTGCATTTTTCTGCTTACAGGCAGCTTCAAGTAGAGACATCAAATACCAGCGTGCTGTCCACTAGCATTCTGCACCGTTTGATTTTGAAATAAGCTGTTACATGAGCCATAAAACGCGTGGAGCCCGGTGACCCCTCACCTTCTCCTGCGGGGACTCTTTGAAGTTTAATAAAAGTGGAAGTTGGCTGCCTTTCCCTCGCTGAGCAAGTTAATGCCTCCTCACCTCTCTGCTTGTCTGCTTATTTTCGTGATATAAGAAACTGTTATCCGTGGGTGTCCCCTTCTCTCTGTCAAATTTAGTTGGGACTGGCCAGTGGTTCTGGAGGCAGGTAGACGCGGCAGGAGTCCTGCATTCTCAAGGAGTTAGGCAGATGCTGGTGAGGAATTAGGATAACAGATGGGTGGAGGAGGATCTGTTGGAGGGATGGGGTTTGGCTTGCTGGTGGTGCTGGTGTGGAGTTGCAGGGTCTTTGACTGCACCTAGAGCCGTCCCTTGGTCCTACTGGAAAGCCACCTGGGAAACCTGAACCCCTGAGCTCCTCTAAGCAATGGATGGTAACACAAATTCAGGAAGAATGTGATAAACAAAAAAACTCCTTTTGGTTTTGAAGACTGCATTAAATGCCAGGGAGCTGCTGAGGGTGCAGGAGGCCCTGATGGGAGTTGGGAAGGTCCTCATTCTGGCTGTGCATGGGCACTGCTGCAATTCTGGGCCAGCAGCAATGGAAAATCCAATGGAAATGACTGGAGCAATACAAGAAAGAAGTACCGAGAACATCTCAGTATGAAAGAGACCCAATAAATGGGCTAATTACTTCTGGTGAGACTTACACCCAGTGCTACCCTCCTGCCAACCTTTGTGTTTCATGCTTCCACACCAAGCCTTTGGTTTTGGAGGATCTGGAAACCTGGGACATTTGTTCTCTCCCACCACAACCTCAGTAAATTTGTGAGTTCTCTATCACTGTCTGGCTCCAGTAATCTCACTGAATCTGTTCTTATTGATTTAGGAAAAGGCTTTGATTCTGCAAACTGCAAGCTGTTACTTGTGAAACTATGACAACTTGGTATTAGCTGCAAATCAATGAACTTTTAAATGCAGTCTAAGCAACAAAACTCTCTCGCTGCTAAACACTGATAAGCCCAGTTCTGGGACAAGCCAAACCTTTATCTTAACTGCCATGTGATCTTTTCCAGTTTGATAGTTCCATTTACTGTATCGATAAGGATTATAACCTGTCTTTTGTGAGATTTTACCCTCCCTGGAAGCACTTGTACTACAGATGATATTGAAAAGGATTTCTTTTTCCTTTCACTCCAGATCAAGTATTCCCAAAAACATTATTCTTATTCACCACTTCCTTTCCACCCCCCTCCCCTGCCCCCCTAATCTCTGCCATTCTTAGAGAACAAACAAAATGTGAGCACATCTGAGATGGATGCAATGTAGAACAGCTTTGTTGGGGATGAGATGTGCGCTGCAGTGGCAGTGCTACACTATTTCTGATACAATCCAGGATGCTGTTGGCCTTCTTGGCCATCTGTGCACACTGCTGGCTCATGTTCATCTGGCTGTCAACTAAAAACTCCAGTGTAACTCACTGGGACCAACTCACTGGGACCAACTATGCTAGGTTTGGACAGTGAAAGGTAAATGGGTGCCATCAAGCTCAAAATCAGGGGGCTTTTTGCTGGTGACACCATAGCATAAACCCTCCCCTGAACTTCGGTTTTCACCCACTTGTGGAGACCGAGTGCATCCCCAAAAGTAGATCCCTGCCTGCTCCTCTGGGTGGCATTCAGCCCAGCCCAGCCTGAAGAAGCACCTGGCATTCCCATGCAAGCTCTGGGATGGAGCTGGGTGAATAATGGGAACATTTATTCCCCCAGGGGAAAAATGTCAGACAACCCCAAAATGAGAATAAAATTGCCTCTTTGTTCTGCAAACGGTCATCATTGTGAGAAAGTTTATACACCCTCTGGGAATTCATTTAGCCTCATCAAAAGGAGGCTTTAGAGAAGGGAATTCTTGTTTACACTGAGTAATTTTACCAAAATAATTTTTCTTGCTGGGAGGAGGGTGAAGCAGCTCTATAGATACCATATAGCATCCACCTACTGAGGTGAACGAAAACTGCAAAATACTTCAGGAGCCCTGGGAGTGCATCCCCAAGGGTAGGGCTGCTCAGAGAAGCATTTCCACTGATTTTTTCAGCCCTTCCCATGCGATGATGGTGAACGCTGTAGTTTTGTATAAAAGGATTTAAGTTCAAAACACACACGCCCAGGCTGTGGGCAGGCACTGGAACCTGGGTTTAATGACAGGTATTATTAATAGCTTGTGTTGTCTTTGTCATTGCAGACCTCACTGAGATCAGGCCTTGCTGAGAACAGGAATTCACTGCAGAAATAAGTCCAGCGCCCAACTCTTGCACTGAGCATTTCAAGTATGCTTCAACAGAAAGCATTTTTTTACTCCTACAAAGCACAAGTTACTGGCTTCTGTTAAGAAGTTCTCTCTCTCTCTTTTTTTTTTTTATTATTTATTTTTTCCCCAGATTCAATCTTATATACAAATTCTTACACTGAAACCAACCAACCAAGAAAATAGACATTATTTCAGCCTTCTTGCAGATTTTTATTTTTTATTTTTAATACGTGGTGGTTTTATCAAAACCAAGTGTTTGAGACTCAAGCTAAGGCTGAATTTCTTACAAAAGACCTTCTGGAACACCAGGAAAATCAGAATTGGTGAGGAATAACCCCATCTTGACAACCCCTCTCGTCATCACTCAAGATACTTCAGCTCCCACCTTCTCCCCTCGGTGCATTTTCACCCCCTTGCTGTGACAGCAATGCTATGCACTATGGAAGAGGATTCCCCAAAGCTGCACTGCACCAGGTTGTGCCCCTACACAAAGCCAAAAAGGCATGCTCACAGCTGGATCTTAGACAAATATTAGTTTAAAAACAAACAAACAATAAACAAAAACAGAAGAGAAGAGAAGAGAAGAGAAGAGAAGAGAAGAGAAGAGAAGAGCCACATGCAGGGCCACCAACCTCCACATTTAATACTAGACCAGGCTGCCCAGGGCCCCATCCAGTCTGGCCTTGAACATGTCTAGGGACCTCAAGGCCCAATCCTGAGTAATTTTGCAGCTTAGGAATACTTCACATACTTCTTTCAGTGTAACATTGAGGCCAGATATAAACTTTTGATTAACGGGAGCCATGGAGTGCAATAAAAGCTGCTTTTAAAGAAATTCATTTAACTACAAACAGTCCGTCTTTCAAAATCCCACCCCCTGTATACACCAGGTATTTTTTGCTTGCAAATTTTAAAGTGCCTAAGAGAATCAGGTGCCCAACTCCCATTGAAGGTCAGCAGGGTTTGAAGGCTGGATTCCCAGAAATGCCTTTGTGAACCACTCAGAGGAGTTAGCTTGGGGTTTCATGAGGTGCCGCACACAAAACGTTTGCTCTCGCATTTGTTGGCATTCTTTGCTACCTTTTACTATCAAGAAAAGTTGAAGGTGATCCGGACATTGGGTTAGAATTAGGGTTAGGGTTTGAGTTGACTAGGGTTAGGATTAAGGTTAGGATTAGGAGGTACAGAACGAATCAAAGGCAATACAAAGGCAAAACAGAACAGAGAGTGGAAATGCTTCTTACCGGAAGTTAATGAGAGATGTTTCATTACCTGGAGATGAAGCCATTGGGAGATAACCAGCTGTGTGAGAAAAGGTGAAGAGCCTTTGTGTACGATGGCTGAAGGAATGTCAAAGGAGGTTTGGGAACAGTGGATGGAAAACATTCATCGACAGTTCTCAAAATTGTGCAGCCAAACTGCTCGGATAAACTCATCAACACCTCAATATTTACCAAGGTCCTGTTGGGTTCTCAGGTGAAACTGTGTGTGCATGGCAAAGCAGAAGTTTGTGCTGGCCACCAAACCCTGTATCCCTCAGCACTGCCTCCATAAGGAGGTGTCTGAGCACCTCACATGTTTCTACATATTAATGAATCATAGAGTCATTAAGATTGGAAAAAATGGTTGGACAAAAGATTGGCCAACCATCAGCCAGTCTCCACCATGCCCACTGCATGCATTCATTTGTCTAATGGCTGTTTGGTTAAGTAGGAGGCTTTACAGAAGGACTGGGGATATGGAAGAAGCTGAGACATCAGCCTTAAACACAGTGCTGGCAGCTGCTCCTTCTGCAAAGAGTGAGCCCCAGCGTTCTGGCACCATGCCCCCTGCAAACCACACACATCCCCTTGAGGTCAGGCTCTGTCCTGTTGAATGACCTAGTAGCCTTTGTACTTAATGACATGGAATCATAAAATCATTAAGGTTGGAAAGACCTCGAAGATCATCCAGTCCAACCACCAGCCCATCCTCGCTATGCTCACTAACCACGTCACTCAATGCCACATCCACCCTTCTCCTGAAAAACTCCAAGGACAGTGACATGATTAGGAAGGAGTTGCTCTTACTTGCATGACCAACATGAGAATTTCAGTAACGTTTAAGAATAGTGATCAGGGTGTGCTGCATAGCAAAGCACTGTCGCCTTTCTTTGAGCTGGAGAACGGCAATTCTCGTTCTGTTTTTCTATAGTGAACTGGCACTTACTAAAACATGGTTCCACGCTGTATAATTTCTATGGCTTTTATTAATGCAGACAGTATAGGCTCCATAAAGAAGAAAAATTACCAGTGGAAGATAAAACTAAAATACTAGTTGCATTACAATCACATTCTAGTGCTGCAATAAATTGCATGAAGCCAATAAAGCAAAACTAACTGAAGATATTTGACACAAACCAAAAATGAAATGAGAGTCATTATGCAGTCTGCTATAGGGACCTGCCTTGATGTAGTTAAAGCAATAAACTACCTGGGAGTAATTTTTACTTATTTTAAATTGCATATTCCAATTGCAAAGCCATTCCTGGCATTTCTGCCACACTTACTTTACTCTGCTCAGGAAAAAAATTACATCTCTGGATAAGTCATGTCCTATTAAACGTGCATCATATCTGCAGCACTCATAAGTCACTTGAGTCATAATATTGTTTATTCTAACGTTAGTCACTATTTTCTGTCATAAATTAGCTATTCTCCGGAAGAGCAGAAGCAAGATGGAGCCAACGCTGCAATTATTTCACACACCCACATGGAATAGGTGAAGTGGCCATCTCCACTGAAGAATTACCATCATCGGTCCATGAGTCAATTATAACAAATTTATCCATGCCATTAGCCCAGGTGTCTTCAATACCAAGGTTTTGTATTCCTTTTCCTCCCTAATTATTCTCCTCCATGGAGTGGCTGACCCACACGTGTGTCACTAGAAGCAAAGCAATGCCTCCTGCAGTATCCAACCTTAAACCCTCCCAGCCATCATTCCCAGCCCCCTTGCATCCTCCCTCGCCCATTTGCATGCAGATGGCAGCCCAGTCCCGTACCTTTTGCATGCAGCCAGTCCTGCTGCTAATTAATTGCTTGTTATTCTTCCTTTTGATGCAGAGGTAGCAGCCTTCACCCTCTGCAAGGAGAGAAGAAGGGGACCCCATTCCCCTGCCCGTCCTTCAGTCAGCCCAGTTTTGTACCCGCATGGCTCATGGCAAGGATGTGCTTGAAACGCTGCTGGCTGATGGAGAGGGAGAAGGAGCCTTGGGGCAGGCCATTTTGGTGGGAAGCATTAGGCTGTGTTTGTGTACAAACCCTTTTAGTTAAAATAGAGTACTGTGCCCCAGAGGGAACAGACCATCATGTCAGTGAATGGTGCTTTATCTTCAGCCAGCTTATTCCCACCGGGAAGAGGGAATCAGCTGCCCCATTTGAAGTCACGTTCATCCTCAAATTAGAAACCTCCAGCAGCTATTTTTAAAAATCGCCTCTCCTACAGAGACTACTGTATTGTTTTTAAAAAAGAGGATGATACAGGAAAACAGTCAACTTTGCCTCCTGTCGCTCTGCTCTGGGCTGGCTTTGCTCCTTCCTCACCCCAGGTGCCTTTATAAGGAATTTAGCAGATGGATGTTTTATGTAGTCTGCTGGGTACTGGCACAGGCCATAGGAGAGCATTGTGGCAGCCACTCTCCTGGACACAAGTGGGGCTGGAGCTTTGCTTTCTGTTTGCTGAGTAAATAAGAGACAGAAATGTCCAATTTCACTTCAGCGTGTAATCAAAAGGTCTCATCTTGCGACCGAAGCGTTCATAGCTCTGAGCACAGATGCCCTCCTATTCACCTTTAAAGTCTGCATCCTTTCTGTGCTTCCCACGCGTCCTTTGCCTTCACCTCCAGGATGTCTGTCTCGCCTTTGAAATATCAGTGCTCTCCCACCGCTAAAGTGTGTGGAAGGATGAATCTTTCATCTCACTTTTCTATTAGGGAGGTTTATTCTGGGTTCATTGGTTAGGTTTAAGATGTTACAAAGGCATATGCCTGGTGGGATTTAAAGATGACAACCCTCCGGTGTTATTTCAGCACAGGTAATGGCAGGTAGAACCCTGTGTTTTCTTTTCAACCCCTTAGGAGGAAAAACTGTCTGGAACAAGGTAAGAAGAGATCAGAGATTCAAGCTCAGAGTACCTGCTCATATCTGTGCCTGTGGAACCTCATGGCAGAGCCCAGCTTTGCGGGCAGCCCTCCTACAATCCGTGCCCAGAGGGGCTGTGGGTGCTCCTCTGGATTAGGGGAGGCGAGCCCGAACTGGAAATCCTGATCTGGGCTTCATCACGTGGTGGGACGGGCTGTGTCTGCTGCCTGGACACAGGAGCACCAGAGCCACGGTGTGGGATGTGGGCTGCTGCTGGGGGGAGCTGCTCCAAACCTTCACTGAGCCCATTCTGAAACAGTTACCACTAGAAAAACACTTCTTTTGGGTTGAACTGAAATCGCTCGAAGGAAACTGGAGAGATTTCAATGGGGCTTCACATATATAAAAACAGACTTATGACAAAATCAATTAGTTTTGAAAAGCACTGATACTGTTTCCAGCGCACGCTATTGTTTTACAGTTTACTTGGCTGTAAACGTTCCAGCTCAACCGGACTGCTTGGCAGAACCTGGGACCTCTGCTCACACTGACTGCTGCCACACAGCATAGTCCTGTGCCCATGCCCACCCATCAGAGCTGGGAGCATCCACTGAGGAATTCTCCTCTGCTTTGTTTCTTGGATACCTAGGAGAGCTCCAACATCTTACAGAGCCGAAGTCATCTCATTTTCTGGATCAAAGTATCTCCTTTCTTTGTTGCAATGAAGCAATTTGACACTTTCGGTAATATAAACCTTCCCAACCCCAATTAGCAAGGCAGCTGGTTTCAATATTTCCAGAAAGCTTTTCCAGATTAACATAAGAATATGGCCAAAATCACAAGACTTCATAGGGTGGGAATATTCGCTCCAAGCAAGGCTCTTGTATCTGCTCTAACTTCCCACCCCCTGCTCCATCCCAACAGAGGAGCTACCAAAGCCCCCTTCTTGTGGGTTCAAGGGAGGCTGACTGCCAACACACAGCCAGCAGCTCCCTTCAGCCCTGCAGAGAGGGGTTGGTGGGGAAATGAGAGATTATGCCATGGGATATGCCATCACCACCAGCCCCAACCACATACTGGGACATCCAGAGGATAACAGCACCCTGTGCAGACGCTTTTGGAAAGGATGTGTTCCCCTTTTCTCCCCACTGAAGTTGCAGCTTCAGAACCAGAGCTGCAAACAGCTGAAATAAATTCCAGCAAGCAAGTTATGAGCTGGGAGCTCACACATGAAGTGCTCCAGAAGTACTGCAAGTCTGAGTCAGTGATGGGAATTATTTACCTATAGAGAACCCCATAGAACTTTCCACTGTACAAGCATCCTAAACTGCTCTCGAACACTACCAAAGCTGATGCTCTCATCTGCTTTCCATGTGCACCCAAACCAGCTGGTTTTGGGAAGACCTCTGGCAGATGCTGTTGTGATGAGTTTGGTGGGGCTGTATGGGGATTGTGTCCATCTTGCAGAGAGTGGGAGATGAGCAAAGCTCCATCCTGATGCTACAGTGAAGGCAAGGATGTTGGACCCAGCAGCAGGCCAGAAAAGGACCGGATATGATCTGTGGTGCCAGTGGCCTCGTGCCTTCCTCTTGGCTGAAGCTGTGGCACAGAAAAGTGATTTATTCATTTTGTCTCCAGAACAAGCATTAAGATGAATATCAAAACATAATTGTCTCAACAATCTCTAAAGCTTTTACTTATCAGCAGATGATAAGGCTGCATAGCGATACATTCATTTGTCTGTAGATCTCTGTAATCCTATTAAACACAGAATGATAACTGTTAAACTGTACGTATACCCTCATTTGTTGAGAAATGCTTTAAGACACACACACATATGCACTGCCGCACAAAGAGGGCAGATGCTCTCTATATGGACAGCTCCAACACAAGGCACCTCAATGAGCATCAGTTCACTGAAGGTCAGAGACCCATCCTGCACCACAGAACCTCAGAATCATTTAGTCCAACCACCCACCCATCACCGCCATGCCCACTAAACCACGTCCCTCTGTGCTACATGCATGAACACCTCCAGATAAGGAAACCATGTTAAGAACGTTGCTGGAGTTAAATGAGGAAAAAGAAATTGCCCCTTGTATCATTCTGAATTTCCTTGCAAGCAGGGAGGACTTTCCTGGTTCCGTATTTCATGCCTGGGAACCGTGGACCAAGATAGGGCAAAGCCTGCAAGACCCATCATGGGCACCAGTGCCCACGGCAGTGATGTCCCTGTGCTTCCTCTGCTGCTCACCCCCCTCAGAAACGCAACAAATGGGATTCTCCTCTTCCTGACCACCTTAAGATTAGCAAAGCCTGTTTGTGAAGCAACCAACAGCGGTTTTCACCCGACAGCTACCTTGTCTGGCCAAATGCTTTTGCTCCAAAAGCTCAGTGTTTGTAGGGAGCAGCCAGGTAAAGAAAACCCATGCAGGACTGCCTGACTCCGCTGTGTTCTGCACACAGCTCAGCGACTTCCCAGGAGGATGGGGCCATGCCTCCAGTGAATGTGCTGTGATTCAATCCTCACACTTGCTTGTACTGGGTCTGTGACCGTGCTGGCGCCTGGCTCGGTGCCGTGTGGCTGCATGACATGCCCTGGAGCTTACATGCCACCGCCTTTCAACTCCCTCCTGACCTCTCTGCAAGCTCAAAGAACCCTGAGATCAGGATGCACACAGTGCACCTCTCTATCCTGGGCACTTACGCGGCAGCAACATGCTGCAAATCAAAATCAACAAGCCACGAATAAGACTCATATCTTCGATTCCTTCCTCCAAAGCTTTGGTTATTGTATACAGAAGGAGCACGACAAGCTTCCCACAGCTGCCAAGCCAGCACACCTGAGTCATGTACCCATAGCATCTCAGTCATGTACCCATAGCATCTCAGT
>JAPSGF010000022.1:5006856-5054669 GCA_035772895.1 Perdix hodgsoniae
AAGGCACACGGTGAGGCCCTTTTAGTACTCTGGGGCAGACCTGGACACATATTCAATTGGTTAGCCTACATATCAGCCTCCAGCTGAAGTGCCCTACAGTAGCATCTAGAAACTCAGAGGTATCCTCACAACCCCTCTGCAAAACCCTGCTCACCCTGCCTCACTCAGAAGGGCAGCTGAGGTGAGGAGAGGCCGAGCATCTTGTAAGACACTCACAACAAATACCAGCGCTGTGCCTATCTCCCCAAACCTCATTGCTTTTAGTGGCAGGAAGGGAAGAAATATGATTCCCCAGTGTGCTTTTTCTGCTCTTAGAATTTAAGTTTCTACAGGGGAAAAATGCATCTGAAGAGTTGCTGGGGGCAAAACTCTTATTAAAGCAGAGCCTGAGTGGAGGGGTGCAGCTTTTGCCCAGTGCCTGTGTGCTGAGGCCCTGGGTTGACTCCACACAGGAACATGCAGCAGGAATCACAGAATGTATGGGGCTAAAGATTATCATTTAATAGAGTTGAGCCAATCCATTCATAATTTAATGATTTAATTGATGACCGCAGCAGAAAGCTGATAAAAGCACAGCCCTGGCCTATAAACCACTTTTTGCTCTACTTATTAAGTGCAGTGGCACCATATATTGAACTGAATATATTTGAATGTCAACTGGGCTTTCTTTAGAATCTGGGTAACTACTGCATTTAATAACTATTCCTGCAATAGATATCTTGGATTAATTCAGCACCACTCATGTGAAAGAAGGCAAAGTAGGGAATAAACACAGATAGATAAGAGTACCTGCTCCTTCTGTTGCAGACAGATCCCTTTAGCCCAGATGGAGGTGAAGGGAACACTGCAGCTGCTTTGTATTTCCTCATCACTGTATCAGTCATTTCCCATCAAACAAGTGAGAACAAGAAGGGAACCATAAAACACTGCCATTGGCAAACAGGTCTTGCATTTGTTTAGGAAGCGTAGATCAGTGTTCCTCCCCACATCTCACCTGAGTGCCTCCTACTTGTCTATCTCCCAAGCAAACAGCCCTTGCTCAGCCCTGAAAGAACCCAGTGGGGCTGTAGAACAGGGCATTGCTCAATGGAGCAAGGAGCGGGGGCACCAAGAGCCAAGACAAGCTTGGCGTAACTCAGGGGGCTTGCAGCAAAGCAATGGCTGGAGCTCTGTGCCCAGTGGCCTTCCTCCTGCAATACACAGGGGGCTGTAGAACACCTTCTTGTTAAACTGTTTTTATTGCTGCACCAAGAAAATACTTTGAGAGCATTGATTCTGCTCACAGCTGTGCCCAGCAGAGAGTTATTCTGCTCAGGTTATGGCTTTTAGTGTCTCTTGTAATCTGATTTGATGTTGTGCTGACGCAGTTGGTGACAATGTCCCTTCCATCTCCCTACTGTACAAGCATGCACACTGCTGGAGCCCAGCTGCCGAGGAACTGCAAGGGCAGGACTCCAGAAGCTGGTAGGGAGATGCATTATTAGGAAACACTAGGATTGTATTAGACATACAGGTCATTGGTAGAATTTGAATGCCAATACTTTGTGGCAAGATGCTATTATGCATTTATTTGTACATGGTGTAATAGAGATGACAATAAGCAGATTGTGTCAGGAGCAAGGACGTTCAGATTACATTTCCATTTAGCACAAGAGCCAGCACCTTGTTAACTTCTGACAATTGAAAAGAGCTTCCAGATGTTTGCGGGGCACCTCGCCTCACCTGACACACCATCTTCATTGATGTCATCTTAGTGCAGTGGTCAGAAAGGCTTACTAACTACCAGTGCTTCAGATAGAAGAGGGATAAGGGATCCTTTGTCTTTTGTGGAGTAGAAAGTAACTGCATTTCAGCTTCCCTCTGCTCCTTCCTGCTCCATGAGGTCCATGTCCTTAGAGCAGAGGTGACCCTGATACAGAGTTCAGCTGGAGGAAACTGCAGCTCATGCATGCAGATATTCCCACCAGAATTCCAAGGACACCGGGACAGTCCTTCTGCATTTGTGTCTATGGGCCACAGTGACTTTTCAATTACACAAACGCAGAGCCTCATTAGCTGGAGCTGACAATGCCCGTGGCTCTTTGCTGACCCCTTTTCACAAGAAATTATTTGGCAAAGGCACTTTGAGAGAAAGGA
This sequence comes from Perdix hodgsoniae, assembly GCA_035772895.1. NCBI lineage: Eukaryota > Metazoa > Chordata > Aves > Galliformes > Phasianidae > Perdix > Perdix hodgsoniae. The sequence continues at coordinate 5,008,993 of JAPSGF010000022.1, forward strand.
CGATGCCTCCTCACCCCAGCTATGCTCCAGTTGCCTGGCACTGTTCAGGTTGGATATTAGGAAGAACTTCTCCAAAAGGGTGGCCCACAGACACAGCTGCCCAGTGGAGTGGTGGGTCATCGTTCCTGGAGGTGCTCAAGAACCCTGGTACGTAGTGGCACTACTTGGTGGTAGGTGGACTCAATGACCTTAGAGGTCTCTTCCAACCTTAATGATACTATGACCCTATTGGTCACCATGGCATGGGAATGTGCATTTCTATCTACCCTACAACCAGTTCTACAAAGCAGTTCATTACAGGAGACAACCCAGGGCCAACATCCATGGGTCAACCACTCGAGTGTCTGCAGGTTATCACTCGCACTGCAGTTGCCTTTGGGGAAAGTGAGGCACAGTTGGGCTGCCATTTTTATCTCACACTAATAAGTGTAGTTACACTGAAATACATCATAACAGCCCACCCTACTGCCAATGCTACCCCTTCCATAATGCTACTCTGGCATTTGCATGATTTCCCAAACTTTGGGCTTGCCTTGCAAGGACATGGCTTGCCTCTTCCATAGGTACTCAAGGAGCCAATCAGACTCATTCTGTACCTGCACATGGATACACCTTAAACCAGAAAAATCAACGCATCAACCTCCTTCACGCTTCATTTTTTCATCCTCCTAATGAATGAAGCCTAATTATGAGTTTCTAATTTCCACTGTTTGTACAAAGCATTTTTGCTTTATTTCCTTTTGGCTCTCTGTCTTCAGAAACCATGAGGGTTCACATAGCCCCTGGTGCCTCTGTGCAACAGGAAACTCAATCAAATAAGGAAATTTATGTAAACCCCAGCTTTGCAGGAGGAAGATTTGCTACTGTGTGTGAGCTGGCAATAAGTAGGCTCTCATAATGTATTCCTCATTGCTTTCCTCTTCCTTTGCAGAGAGTCAATACCCTTGAGAGAAGTTAATTAGATCCACTTCACTCTGTTTGGTCCTTCCGCTCTCAGATCTGAGTACAGGGGAGAGGGAAATCCCAGCAAAGCAAATTGACTCGATTAGAGCAGGAGACCACGGAACAATCACTCCCATTGTCTACGATCACAGAGAATGATCTACTTGCTAAAAGCAAGCATGAAAACAGCAAAACAATTATTTTAAACATTTGTGCAACATCCCTCTTCAGAAGCAGGATGCAATTGGGCTCTTAGGAAAGAAGCCAGGTATGCAGTGTGCTTTTAGAGAGCTCCGTGCCTGCATGTAGTTGGTTGGAACCACACACAGCAGGTATCAGTATTGCTAAGTAACCATTTGCACATCAGATTAATGAAGGTGATAACATGTACAAAGCAGGCTCCAACGTGTATGTACTTCCTCTGTATCACTGTGGAAGTGACTGGTTGGAGTAGAAACGTGCAATAAAATCACCCTTCATATAGTTTGTTTTTAAAGGCTGCTTAGGAGGCTGACAGTTCAGGAATAGTCACTTCTGGTTTCCTTCCCATCAATGATTTTTCATCTCCCATATTGTAATTTGTCATCCTTATGCAGAGCAAGTGCAACACACACTTTATAAGGCAGAAATTCATTCCCTATGGAGTCAAATAAATCAAGCTTCTTTGAGAGTTTCAGTGCAGTGAGAATTAAGACCCCTTTTGCCTTGGTTTTCTAAGGCAAAATGTCTCTGGAGTGCCTAAGAGAACAGCCTACAGGTACTAGCACTCATTAGGATGCGCTGTGGGCAGCTAACCTGATTTAACAGAGGAGCAGATGTCTCAAAGGCATCACTCTCCTACCTATTTCTAAGTCATCTTTTAGCATGAAGACTGTCAGCTTCATCCCAGGCACAGTGCAGCCGGAGAGCCCCTCCAGTAGACATCTCAGATACAGGGGTGGCTACAAAAGGAAGCGCCTCTCCAGCTGCCATCAAATGCTGGGACAAATTCAGCCTCTGGGAGTACAAACCTGTTAGAGACGGTGGAATAAAACATTGCCTGTGAGGCACTAAGTGCTCACTGGTGTTAGGAGTAAGTTGTATCGTACGAGATGCTCTGAGCACTTCATCGAAGCCCGGCACTGGGAAACCTTGCTATTTCTGTCAGTCCCACCAAGGAGTAATGGAAATAGCTTTTGGGATGAATGGGAAGGGGCAGATGTTTGCCTGTTATAAAACATCTGGCACAGACACAGAGCAAGAAGAATTATGTGTCCACCAGCTAAAGCTGGAGGAAGATACTTTACTACACCCCATCTCCTGCCCTGGACCCATCACTTTAAGTAAACATCATAAATTAGCTCCTGGGCAGAGGTGAGCTGGATGGCTCAGATGAAAACAAATCATCTGAAAATACAATTTCATATATGCACAATATACATTTTACAGTCTCCTTTAATCTCACTGTTAATACATCACATTGACCTACAGATGCTGCCTCGGGGTCAGCTGAACCGTGGCAGTGCCCACACCTGCTGCTGTGCTGGTGCTTGCATTCCCCCAGCCTGCGTGTTTAAGCAGGACTGAGGTGAGATAATGCCTTCTCAAAACATGTCTTTGTGCTTTGCCTCCGGTTTTGGACCAAATGTGTGCTTCTGTAATTCACTCTTGGTGCAGTAAATGTGCTCAGGGGAGGTGCCAGGCCCCAGCAGTGCCAGGGCTTGCATAAACCCAGGCAGATGGGTCCAGATGCACTGTGCACAGCCTATTCTGTTCAGAACAGCTTCTCTCAATTTCCTCTACTTCTAAGGCAAGAGATTCCCAATACCTCCTTTCCCTCTTTTTCTGCCCTTGCTTCCCATCAAAGCTTCATAACAGCACGCACCGCCCCTCCAGCTAGGATTAGACCCATACGTGTCTCAGCCCTTATTAACAAAAGTTAAAAATGCTTTTTGGAGAGCTCAAGTCCCAGCCTGGCCCTGCAGTGCTTTCTTACTCCTGGAGACCAGAGGCTGAGAATGCAGCTCCCAGAAATACAGCGCGGCCAGAGCGAGAGCCAGTCGCTCACCTTTGTGCTCCTTCCCAGAGCCACGCTCAAATTCTCATTTCAAAAGGATTGCCGAAGGGCAATCCTTAAAAAAAACCACTCCAAAACAAAGAGGATAGGTTGGGTCCTCTGGAACAAACCTGATACTGATGATACTGACGAGCAGGGTGAAGAAGCAGTATCACCCTCAGGCTCAGCTTTGCTTTTATCAAAGCTTTTTGTTGTAGGAGATCATCTCAGTGTTTCTGGGTTTTCTTTTTCTTCTTTATTTCTTTCCTTGAATTCTAAGGCACTGTTTTTTTTTTCTCACCGCACGCCTGCAAACCCTGCCTTAGCAGGGTGCTATTTCTCAGCAGAGTGCAACAGAATGGAGAAACAATTAGGGTTATATTTTCACTTCCCTTCCTGGTCATTTCCACTTTCACTCACTCACAAGGGCACATACCCCTAAATAAAGCTGATTTCCTCTCAAATCAGACACAGCCATGCTCAGGGGTATCTCACCGTGCTCAGACCATAAAAACAGCTCCAAATGATGGGTTCACAATCAATATTGGCAAAGAGCAGACCGGCACCATGTGGGCACAACACGGACCCCAGAGCATCACTTTGCACATGGATGTTCACCGACATCCCCTTGGCCATTCCTGAAGGAGCCCTTTCATCCATAATGCTGTCAACGTGTCACCTCAGTTCTTGTCAGGAGGTTTGTTATGGATATCGCCCTTGGATTGCCATGCTTTCCCTGAATTATCAGTATGCACTCATGCTTTGCCCTTTTCAGCCGCGCGCTTTGATAGGCTCCATCTCCTGTCCTCTCCCCTGGAGTCCTGCTAACCTCTGGGGAAAGGGACGAAACAGCTGGCCAATAAAAATAGGAAATACTGAAAAGGTCAAATCAAGCTATTACAATAAATTACCATAATTCAGAGTGTAAGTCAGGCATTAAAATGATGATATGTTGCAAGACAGAGATTGGCATTAGACCTGAAAATGGCACAACATTAATGCAGTCCGAGGTCAAAGATCCAGCTGGGAAATGGTAAACATTTTAAAACTAGACCCTTATGGCTATAATCTTGTGATCTTCTGAGGCTGTCACGTCAGGCATTACTGAATGATGGAAACAGCGCATCGCGCTCTGATTTATTTTCCATACTAAAGACTTCAAAGGCAACAAGTGGGGGTAATTGAAAATAGAGATACAAGCAGCACTGGATAACCTTTAAATGGTTACCTCAAGCCATCGACAGCTCGCTGATTGGAGAGGGTGACATTTATTCTGTGTAACATGGTAGCCTCTCTTTAAATGTCTCTCTGCTGTGGTTGGGGCAGCGGGCATTTAATGGAATAATAATGGCATTCACAGTGACACTGTCAGGATGGTGGGGAAGACTCCACAGCTTGGGGGGTTCAGGGAGCTGGGGCTCGTGTCACACTCCAGCCTCAGATGTCTTGGGTGATTTTGGACATGTTTCCACCTCAGAAATGGATCCTGAACTTTGTATTAATTCTGGTAAGATATGATAAGTCTTAATGTTGGAAGGAGTTAAAAAGAATAAATAATGGGTAAGCGGGGTTCAAAAAATGTGCCAAGAACAAGGGAGGAAGGTGAGTGACTGCCTGGCTGTGACTGGGAAAGATGTCCCACCTGGCCCAGTTGGCTCATCATCCCATCACTGCCCTCCAGTCTCCCCTAGGCACCTGCTGACTTCTTTTTTTTTGGCAATAAGAAAAGGTGGGAGCGCAAGAGGAGTGAGCTCTGTGGGAACCTCTGTGGGCAGGAGCTACAAAACATCCCCAGGGCAAAGCTGCGTACCAGCCAATTTCTTCCAGCTCTTCATTATTTCCAGAGCTTTCCCAAAGCCTAGTTGGCCCTTAGCACATCCACAAGTGCCCAGCAATGTCATCCCAGGGCTCGCAGCATGGCCCGGGCTTGTCTCCATCTCTGGTCTCCAAATCCCATTTCTAACCCATCAACTTGGTGCTCTGTGGTCAGGGATGTGCTCATCCCTTCGTGATCTTGGTACCGTCTTGAATGAGCCATTTGCTCAACCAGTGCTCTGGCTCCAAGACGCAAGAGGGCACCTGACCAAACCTGTTCTCTGTCAAACCTGATGAGCCCCAAAACTTGTTTTTTTCCATTTGTATTGCACCCTCAGCATTGCCAGTCCCCCGCCACACAAATATAGGATGGACACATCTCCCAGCTTTTGAGTGGGATGCAAAAGGAGTATCTGCTGCCTTCCTTCAGCATTTACCCAGTGCTCACTTCAGCAGTCCTTGCCAAGGTGGCTGCTCCCAAGGAGCAGAGAAGCCGTCCCTTACCTGGAGGCAGTGATCTTTCTCCCTTTGTGCCATCCTGCTGATGACTTTGACAAATCCAAGGTATCGACAAGAAACAGCAGGGATGATTAATCTGCTTCCCCACTGCTCACCAAGAGACAGCAGCTGCTGGTGGGAAAAAGTCTTCTGCCCCTTATCAGTATCTTCTTGATAGTAAAAGAGGGCTGGGAATAAAATAAAGAAAAAAAAGAAAGAAAAATTAAAAAGACAGAGCTAATTTCCCCAAGCAGCATCCAGAAGTATTTTAATCCACGAGTCACCCAGCTGCAGAAGCCTCCTGCTCTGAACAGCTTTTCCATCTTCTAAAATTCACTGTATCCCAGTAAAGCTCTTTCATTTCACACAGATTAAGAGTTAATTCAGGTCAAATAAGGATTAATTAGTCGGTGTAAACCAGCCCCAGACACTGATGCACTGGAGATCTTTTTTAAATTAGTTGCTGTTACTGTAAGTCTGTATCTTCTGATGGCAAGACCTCTGGTGTATTATAAATTTGCAATCAGGTACCCCACGGGATGTGAGATGAGGGAAAATGTCAGTCTTAACAGTGTTTAAATCCCTCCTGCCGCTGAACTGCAGCCTCTTTTAAATTAGGTCCTGTTGGCAAAATCAGATAAAGAGATGGAAATAAATGATGTGAACAAAGGGCATCAAAGAGTATCATTTAAATTGTTATTGACTGTAGGCACAAAAAGAAGCACAGCATGAAAACATACTTAATAAGAGGAGATAATAGGACCATGGAGACTTTTTTTTTTTTTTATTTGAAGAAAAAAACATGACATAATTTGTGTGTATGTGAATGGCTTTTCACCTAGTTTACAGGTAAGGGAGAGATTTATACAGACTACATTTCACAGAGCTGGAAAAATGGCTTTGATATGCCACATGTATTAACAGCAGAGACTATTCAGTCTTCATTGCTGGAGGAGGACAAAACCTGTTGCTGTTCGAGTGACTTCCAGGATCCAACTAAAAACCATTTGGCAGTATTAACAAAAATACGTTATGTGACCGCTGTCACCCATGAGTGTTTAGCCCAGTACCAGTGATGTTAGAAAGAAAAGCGAAAGGCTGTGTTCTCACCCTTGGCAGATGCACACAAAGTCTGTCTGGGGAAGGCAGCAATTCGATCTTTGTAGGATGCCGTGCTGAGAAGAGCATCTCTGAGACAATCTTGTCTCAATGATAAGGCACTGCTGACATCACCCTGTGTCACCCTGCATGACTACAAGAGTAGTCATTCAAGCCAGGAATTTGTAACAATATTTCTCCAGAAATTCGTAATAATATTTCTCCAGACCTCTCTCCCCCTCCCCATAGTGAGCAAGGTGGTCGTTTCCCTGCTAGCTACGAATGCTTGTATTTACCTTGGAAAAGGGCCCAGCCTACAAGAGGAGATGAGCAGCTCTCACACTTTGGAGACCGTCTGGTTTGAGCACGATGGGAATCCAGATGTGAGTGCCTTTGTAACGTGGATACGTGTTCAGCCCTAGATGTGACCAAGGGAGCTGGAGTCCATTACTCCTGCTAAGAGAAGACTGTGGATTTCAACAGTGCATTTTAAACTGAGCCATCAAATACATCTCCTGAACTGGGCTCGGCTTGCTTCAGCTCACCCCATTGACTCTATGACTTATCTTCACTTCATCATGTTTGACAGCTGCCCCAAGTCCTAGCCCCAAACTGCCCCTGCCTTTGAACAGTGGAGAACTGCCTCCTTTTCCTGTTGTGTCTACGTAGATCTTAAGCTCTTCCCTGTGGGTCTCTCTGCCAAATACTCTCAGACATCTTGGCACAGCGGGTGCCATGCAAGCGAGGCCACTGAGGCAATACCAGACCATAAACAGCAGTAAAAACACACTGCACCTGCAGTCTGAAAGAAGGGTGCTTTGAAAGTGTTTAAAAAGGAAACGTGAAGTTGTTTTCTTGCCCTTCAGGGCCACATATGTCTACATGAGCCAATTTAATACCTATTACTACAAGTATTAGCACAGACAAGGCTTAGATATCTCCATGGAGCCAAATTACATCCCTGAGCTGGCATTTCTTTTCCTATCCTCTAGCTCTAATGACTGAATCATGCTCTCATTGAGGGGGATACATCTTTTATGATAGCCTGGTCTCCTGGAGGTTTTAAAACACACATTCCTGATGAAATACACTCTCTGAGGCTCACCATCTAGCAAAGTGGCAGAAATGTTGGCTCATCCCCTGCACCAAGGCTGCACTGATAACACTAAGGGTGGTAGGACTGGGGAGGGTACAGAGACATCAGGTGTGGGACTGGACACTGGGAGGGGGAGAAAAGAAAAGCACTGCAGGGTGATGAGCTTCCAGGCACTGTGGCAACCAAAACAGATAGAATCATAGGGTTGTTTCAGTTGGAAGGGACCCTTAAAAGTCATTTAGTCCAACTCCTCTCTTATGAACTGGGACATCTACAGCTCCATCAGGCATTCAGAGCCCCATCCAGACTGACTTCGAATGTCACCCAGGACAAATAAGGGACAGGGCATTTCTTATGTTGGTCTGGCAGTTGGGACCCCAGAAGTAGTGACATGGAAAAGGACTGAGCCACCTCTAGAGCTGCTCTCCTGGGGACACACAGAGGTGCCACGGTCACACCAATGCAGGGATCACTTGCTGTCTATCCCCACCATGTTGCAGCCTGTCTAGGATGAAGGAAGCCAGGCCATGGGTCTTTGATTCTTCCTCTACTGCCCTGTCCATTGATAGTGGGGCCTTCTGTAGGCACTTTCCACACACAAACATTCACATGTATTTAGGTAGAATTGAACAATTCTGAGGTATGGGGCAAAGCGATTCAAGTATGGACCAGGGGCTGCCTGAAAGCATCTAGCACTTGCTTGAGGAGCTGGATTGAATTTCAGCTGCCTGAGCTACAACACCATCATGGCCTCTCCCTGTAGCTCACATCTCAGCATTTCCCCCAAGGGGCTCTCCAAAATAGCTCTGGTTTAGCCAAGTCCTCTCCGCTGGGAGCAGTCTCTGCACAGAGCTGGGTCAGCGTAGAGCTGGTGCACGCTGGCTGCTGCATAGGAACCAGGCTCCTGCAGCCCCATAGGTCACCTCCAGACTTAAAAAAAAATGTTTTTAATGACTCATATCATGTCCTTCAGATGGGGCGTTAATTCAGGCTTCCTGGAGGGTATCGAGGTGGAAGTTTAGGGCCGCACAGCACTTTTTCAAAAGCAGAAAGATCACAGCAGCATTGGAACAGAGTTGGAGGCGATGTCTCGCTCTCTCCATCAAGCAAGCTAAAAACCACATTTGTGTGCATAAACTGCTGAACACCAGGGCAGTGTGATTCCCTGCATGCTCCCTGAGCACAGACAGGTAATGCAGCTGTAATGCGTGTCAGCATGTAGTATTCAGGAGAGTTCCTCATCCAAGACATTGTCCCCATCTTACTGCAGGTTGTTTTGTCTTCTCTTGCCCCGTGACTCACTCAGTGCTTTGACACACTCAAGTTTCCCTCAGCCAAACTACGCTGTTTGGATAAAGGCTGTCTGAGTAAACCAGACATTTCCACTGCAGGAGATGTGATTTCATTTCGGAGCAGATATGCACCATGTGTGAGGGCTGGGTGTTATTCAAGCATTTGAAATAGCTCCCCCCAAAAAGCACAGGACTGTAGAAGCCATTCATTCAGCAGGCTGTGCTTGTTCCTGCCCCTCCTCCACTCTCTGGCAGCTTGGAGTAGAGCAAATAACAGCAATAACACAATGCTGCAAACCTTGGAAGAAAGCAGACATCTGTTGCCCATCAGATATTACACCTTGGTGACCGTGCAGCTCCGTAAGTATGAAAGTGATTACTTATACCTTGACAGCATGACCACAGCACAGAAACGGGAAGCTCTGTACAGCAGATTTGCAAAGAAGACCTAGGAACAGCAGGAGAAGTCACCGTTTCAGCTGTGAGAATATGTCCACGTTGCTCCTATTGTTGCTGTGAGACATTCGATGCAAAACGGCCGCCGGTTGGCAGACAGCATATGGAGCATCTCCAGTAGCCTCCGTTTCACCTGGGCACCATTAACCAGTGAGCATCTGCTGCAGTGCTGGGGCCACCCCAGCCTCCCACCCATAGGAGCTGGGCTCAGAATTATTGGAGATGGTTGGAGCTTCAGCATCAGACCCCTAATGCCCAGCCAAATGTTGACCTGCCCAACTGCCTACTATTTTCCACAGTAGAGATGATCTTTTCTTTCCTCTTGTTCATCTCTCATTTTCAGTCTTTGGGCACTGAGTACTTTAGGATCACAGCTAGGATGTTTGAAACTTTCCCTTGGAGGATTAAACACCAGCCTTCAGTTCAACTCATTTTGGAGAATTAGGATGATGGAGGCCGATCACCTGAGCTGGCTCACTCCTTCCCTAGAGGAGTTCTTTTGAGGACATCCTAGGAAATATTTACCAATTGGAGGCTGCAAGTGAATGGCTATGGGTCAACAAGGGGTGTTTGCTCTGCCACAGTGACACAGGCACTGGACCTGTTGTGCTGGCAGCAGGCAGTGTTTGCTCTTGGTGAAGTGGTGTTTGCAGAGCTGGCTTCCGTGCTCCATGGCACAGGAGAGGAGCAAAGCAGAACACAGAATGCTGAAAGGATCGGAAAGGTTTAGGACCAGCAACTGATGGAGATGATGCGTCTGAGCCAGACCTAAAGGACTCAAAAGTTGTTCTCCTTTTTGAGGCACAAGTTATTACATTTACATTGGACCAGGGCTAAGGGTAAAAAAAAAATCATAGAAACAGATTATTCCATTTTTTTTGTCTTTTTCTGAAGTTGTTCAAGACAAAATACTGCACCAGAAACCAGATCCAGCAGCATTTATTTAAACTAGAACTGCTTTTTTTTTTTTTTTGCATAAGGAAATAGAGACCCCAGGGAGAAATGTCTTCTCATCCTGCTACCCACGTGCCTCTGAAAGCAATCTGGAGCAACACATGAGATAAATTTCACATCTCATTTTTCAACCCCTGCCTTCTCTCAGGAGAAGACCCATGCAAAACCAGTCTGTGGCTCCTGCCAAGCCTCTGCTGGTTGAGCAGCACATGCTCTCTGCCCAGAGCAGGCTCCATTGTATCCAGCAGATCAAGCCCAGAGAAAGCAATGCATGCACTGCAAAGCTGTGCGTTCTGGTCTGAATGAGTCTGAATTACAGGTTGCTGATGTCATGCAATGCTGATGCTCAAACATCTCTACAGAAATGAGACAGTGGAATCTTTCCGCTCGTCCTTACAGCAGTTTCTCTCTCCATACCTCACCCTGCCCCAACCACTGCAAACCCACACCCGTGTTCCTCCACATCCTCCACCCAGCTAATTGCCCATAAACGTTCACATGGCCAACTGCAAATTCAAGATTTTCACAGGCGTTAGGGGAGTATTAAATGGGAAATTCTAAATCTAACTTATAGTTTCCCACTGAAAATGTGTTTTTTTTTTTCTTCTTCTTTTTTTTTTTTTCTTTTTTCCTTTTTTTAATATATATCTGCTTTTAATTAGTAAAGAAAATAAAAAGTCCCTCTGTTGACTGCAGGCTCCTTCCTACCTACCACACACACACACACAGGCTCCAGTCACATCCTCTCTGGGAACAGAGCACCAAGGATCCATGCAGATACTGGTTACGGTGGGTGATCCATCCCTACTGGCACCCAGATGGGATGGAGAGCCACTGCAGGTCCCTGTGTGTCCCCTTCCAGGCTGCTCAGCTCCTGCAGAGCATCTCACACCTCTCTGTTGGGAAGGTGTGATGTGTTTGGCAGCTGCCATTCCTTCCCGGGGAGCTTCCTAATGGATCTGTGAAAGCAGAGGTTACTCGGAGTCACTTCCAAGGATGAAGTCATTGGCTTCACACTGAGATGGAAGATTTCAGCCAGGCCTGATGGTTTCAATAAAGCAAAGCTTGCGAGCTCTCTGTTGGCCCAAACAGGATGATTTCTTTGTGTGCAAGGATGTGGATGGAGGAGAGCAGCCCCTGCATGCCCAATGGAGTGACAAGCACTGCCTGCAGTGACAGCATGCAGAGCTGCCACATCTCCCAGAGACTTACTCCCAGTTTCCAGCACTGGAACCATTCCCATTCAATCCTATGGAAGATGGGGAGAAGAAATCTTCCTGTCTCAGCAAAAGGTGCGTCCACACTCAGAGCTGCATTTGCTTGAGGGGCTGGCAGACAAAATTCAGTCCAGGTCTCTTTTTTTTCCGTGTTAATTGAGCGTTTGTTTTTAATTTTGGGAGGTTCTGAGTTAAGACATTTTGCTTTTTCTGTATTCGTACATAATTACATGCCGTTATGGTAACTTAGGCCAGATCCACATCCCAGTGAAACGAGTGTGAGTATCTCCAACTTCAGTCAGAAAACGGAGCGCAGAGCTGATTAAATGGTTAAAAAAATGATCTTGCAAATATTTTTTTGTGAATGAAAGTGGTTGGCTATGACTCACTAGCATTTGGAAAACCACAGACCGTTTGGAAAGTGCTTCCAATTCCCAAAAGCTTTGCACAAGTCAGCATGAATTAGCATTCACCCCAAATTTCATAGTCTGTTATTCATTGCTCCCTAATTTAAAACATGGAAATAAAAAATAATACCGTACAGCTCAGGTCCCAGGCTGCCTAAAACTCAATTATCAGCAGCACACATTGCCCATGGGCAGCTGCCTTCCAGCTAAAACAGCCGGAGAATAATTCTAACTACATAGTTCGCTCCTAAAGTAATGCTTCCTATTTGTTTACATGGAAATGACAACAGATACAAAGAGCACAATAGCACTGTTTGATAGAGCAACTTCCCAGCTACAGAACACCGTTTTTCAACATAGTCACCACCACCAGCTGTGCATTTTTGCCAGCGATGAACAAAAGTCTGCATGCCGTGCTCCTAAAAATCTGCACTAGAGAAGGTGACCTGCTGCCTCACAGCTGCTCTGATGGTGGGATTGCTAAGGAAATGCTGCCCATGCAGTCTATCTTTCATCAGCCACGATGGAGTTGTACAGATACCCTTCACACGCTCTGATATCTCGTATGTTTTCCGGGGAAATAACAAATACCTCTGGTCGTCCCCAATTTAGAGGGTGGGGAGAAATTTGGCATGGTCTGTGTGCGTCAGGGAAGCAGGCAGAAGAGGCTATAGAACATAGGCTTGGCTCCCAGCCAGTCAGAAATCAGTATTTATGTGAGTTGTAATTTAATTTGGTGCTGAGACCCATAGTACAAAGGAGTCTTTAAAAAGAAAGATGTCAAGGCTGCAAAAAAAATGTCAGATCAAATTTTTTCCACCAGAGAAATGTGATTTTTGATCATATTCGGTATGACTGGGCCTGTAGATGACCTCATAACACAGATTGCAGGTTTGGACTGATTCATCTTCTGAAAAATGTGCCCAGCTATCTCAGCTGTGCTCCTGCACTTCTGGCTGCAAGGTCTGAAGTATACTCCACCTTTCAACAACAATCCTTAGAAGACACATGAGTATTTTTTTCTGCAGCTCTCTCATTCCTGAGAGCACTTACAGAGCTCCAAGAGGCTTTATAATGAACAGGTAATTAATAACCAGGCTAGGAAACAGAATAGTATTATTTCTGTAAAGCTCTCCATACCTCAGTTTCCCTGGGTGTGAAATGCGATAGCCACACCGTAATACAAACAGCAAATGCTTGCAATAATAAGCTTTCCTGCAGTGATTCTTTCACCTACTGGACTCAAAGGTGCTCTGTAACCATCGCATCTAATTCACCCAGCAGGGAAACCATTTCCTGCCCCTCTTGGCCGCTCTGAGCCTCCCATGGCACTCAGTGATGCTCCTCAGGTCCTATTTAATGGGTCTGGCTCTGTGCTGCGCTGCACGAGGTGCAACACCAAGCAGCCCTGGCTTCACTTTCACTAACTGGAGAGGGAGGAGACTGGAAATCACACCTGGGTGCACAGGGGAAGTGTTGGACCCTTTAGGGACAAGGTGACCCATTGGGCTCCATCCATGGCTGCTGTCAGGGTGCTGCAGTCAGATTTGGCTTCTGCAACCTGTGTTAATGAGAGTTTAGACTTAATTCAATACAAACAAGCTATTTCAAAGAGGAACAAGGGCATGGTTTCCTCCATAAATTAAGCTAATTGGTTTAAATATCACACCCTCAGTTAAACAGGTGCAGTTTCATTTACAAAATGCCAGAATTTCCATCAGAAAGGCAAGCTGGAAGCAGATGAGCTTTGGACATAGGAGCTCTTCTGCTGTGCTCAAACCTGACACAGAAGCAGTTTCCATATTCCTTCTCTCATAGACCTGGGTTGGCAGCACCAGGAGGGGCTGTGCAAAAACCCTGGGGGCAATAAAGATATTGCAAAATAAATCCCTCAGAAAGTGGAGACGGTTTCATTTGCACCGACGTATTCTTTAGAACAGATTAAATTATTAATATAACACACACAATTTCCTTGACTTTTAATATACCGTCCTCAAACGTCTGGGAGTATAAATAGGAATATATTTCTAGCATTTTCAGTCATTTCATTTCTCCCAGAACAGCTGAATCTGTTCTTTTGCAAAACGAAATCGCCACCATTTCCTGCTTTAATGTCAGAATTTTTTAACGCTGAAGACTTTTAGCTATGGGATGCAGACACTGAGCACTGAGAGCCGACTCCCATCTGCCCAACCATGGCTTTGCATGAGCTCTCAACAAAAACAGAAAAAGTAAACTCCTTTTTAACCATTTTGGACTGCTCTTGTTCCATTCCCACCTCAGGGTTTGGTGGCAGGAGCTGTTTAGCTGCGGAGAGGTGCGAATATTCTCTCCTGTCCGGTGATATTTCAGTACTGTCAGTGACTGTATTTGCTTTGAAATAGCTGCAATGGGTGATTATTTATTTCCCACCCCAGTGCTCACACAGACCTCTTTGAAGTGTTGCTTTTGCCACATAATGCTTCCTTTCCTCTAAACTGTGTAAAGCCCCAGGGAATGGGGCAGAGATACGCTGTTGGTCTACAGGGGAAAATGGGGTCTCATAGATCTTACTGCCTTTGGGAGGCAGAAAAAAAAAAACACATCTGGATTTTCCTAGTCTATAAAAAATACTTTAGAAAAAATATCTAAGGAGGGGATGAGCGACTCAAACCAATGGGTTTTGCATTGGCCATTGGCATGGCCAATGGGTTTTGCAGCTGTTGCATGAGCAGCATCGCCCTACTTGTTGGGTTTGGTTTTGTTTTTAATTACATGACCTTAATCAGCCATCGGTGGATTTCGTGGATTTCTTATTTATTATAAGGCACGTTGGGCAGTCCACATCCTTGTGTGAGAGCGGCCACCAGGATGGTGGTGTGAGGAGATGCTGAGCCCCCACAGCTGGTAGGGCAGAGGGGCATGGAGGGATGACATGCTCTGACCCAAAGTAAGAGAACAAACGCTTCTGGCCCTCAGTCAGGAGATGCTGCAGGCCCTCAGCATTTCCTATGAGCCTGGAGCTTTCCATGTACACCCAGAAGTTCATGGTTGCATTAAGAACTACTATGTTGAAAGCAGAGTTTCAGGAACACTCACTCCACGAGTCATCCAACATGAATCCCAGCTTCTCCCATGATTTCCACCAGTGCCTCATTTAAATCTGCTGAGCGGGTGTGAAAAAGAGCCCACGCTTTGCAAAGCCTTGACCACGGGAGGAATCCCATCCATTCAGCAGCACCTCAGCCCAGGCTGGACTCGCAGTGTTGGCACTGCTCCATTGATTCGAACAAGCCACACTCATTCACATCACCTAAGGATCTGACCTCAGGGAGCTGCTGCCTGCATTTACCAGGTGAATGCATTTCATTTTGGCAAGCAACTGCTGCACACCAGTTAACAGCCTTTTCTATGCATAACCTGATGCTGACTGCAATCATCGAAGGAGATAATGTCATCCATTAGGGCCTGAACCTCACTGTGACACCTTTATGTAGTTAAAAAGCCTGTTCAGTATATGCACCCAGATAAAAATGTATATTGTAAAGCAATGAGGGGGGCTAATCTCATTATGAGGAAGTGTCTTACAACCTGTTCAAAATGTAGTGTGAGAGCAATAAAAAAAGAGACAATAATTCTGCAGAACCTGATTTCCATGCGATGAAAAAGCAATATCATAAGAGTGCATTACCAGCAGGACAGCAGCTGAGTCACTCTCACATCCTCCCTGATAGACCTCACAATGTGAGTCCATTTTCCTACCACACTTACGACATTGACCTCAGAGGAGGGCACTGTGGGAGCTGTAGTGGGACAGGAGGGCAAAGAGCTGGGCAGAAAATTGGAAGGGCAGAATGAGAGCTGGGCAGCCATAAACAGGGCAAGCCACCTGGGCCAGACACAGCATGTCCAGGCTAGAGGAGCCACCAAACAAGATGGAGATGGTCTTTGAGAGGCTGATTTATAGTGATGTGGTTGTCATGGAAAACTGGGAGACTCGGGCTCCACAGAAAAGAAGATGGATGCATTTATAAAGCTCAAGACCAGGCTGAGGATAGACACTTGTCAGCAGAAATGAATACAGAAGCATGGAGGGGCCATGACAATTAAAGATCTCATAATACCCATCAAGCTGCACAAGCAGCTGTGCATTAACCCTCTGTCCATACATACAACATGATGTCGCTTTGGTTTTCCATGAGGACAAACTCTTAAAACAACCATAAATACTGATAACAAGAGCTAGTGGGTGAGCACAAAATTAAGGCTATTTATGGCTGCAGTGCCCCTGACTGTCTAAGAATTCATGATGTGGCCTGAAGCTGTGTGTTGGTCTGACCTCCCTGGTGTTTGCAGCTATTGGCTACTGATCCCACCTGGACTGCAGGTTCTTGCTATGGGAAATGGAAATGTGGTTTGACCAACATCAGCTTGACAGCAGTCACCAAGTCAATATCTTTTGGACAAAAAAGTGGTATCTGAAAAATTACATAATAAAGCTGAGACAAAGCAGTTTCATAGAATTATAGAAACATTAAAGTTGGAGAAGACCACTAAGATCATCTAGTCCAACCATCAGCCTATCCCCACCATATCACTAAACCATGTTACTCAATGCGACATCTATCTTTTGCTTGAACACCTCCAGGGATGGTGACTGCAGCACCTCCATGGGCAGCCTGTGCCAGTGCATCACCACCCCTTTGGAGAAGTTTTTTCTAACATCCAACTTATACCTCTCCTGGCTCAACTGAAGACCATTACAGTTTGCAGGATTACATTCACTGAACATGGGGCAAAGTGCCCTTGCTTTGCTTCTTGGTGCCAGGGTTGCACCAAAAGTCCCATGGATGAAGAGGAAGGGGGCTATACCAGTTTCTGCTGTGAACATGGTGGTGGTGGAGCTGTCCCTGTGGATTACAAACACAGGGTTCCTCCTAAGCATTTCAAGTACCAAACTGAAAGTCTTTATACATCAAACACTTCTTATCACATCTTCCACCAGTCTCATTCTGATTATGATCTTCAACTAATATGTAAACACGAGTGTAATTCGTAATATCTGGGCTGAGGCTCAGCTTGCTTTAAATCAGCTTCCCCGAAGGGCAGTGTGAAGTGTTGCCCTGATTGAGATTGGTGTAGGAAAGGTGCAAAGCTGGGCACCCAAATCCTAATGGAAATAACCTCTGTATCATGCTGTCACAGACAGTGGCTTCATTGCAGAGCTGTGATGTGTGAGATAAAGCAGATATGGGGTCTGCAGCTGATAGAGGGGAGGCAAAGCATCTGCACTGGAGTAGCCGGGTGTGCTATCACATTTACTTGTCATTATGAAGTGCAGCAGAGCAGGTAAAACCATTAGATATTTGAAAATTAGTTAATGCTAGGATGCAATGATTTGGGCATTTGTAATGCCATTTTAAATTGGATCAATATTTTCCAGTTCATTTTACTGTAGATTTTTAACTTTACTAGTGCACTTGAGCTGCACGCTATGAGCTGACATGGGAAAGATTTCTGCTGCGATGAGGCCAGTTGTACTTTAGGAAGTGCATCAGCTTCTGGAGACTCGCTGGGCTCCAACTCTTTTATTCAAGAGAGCTTAATTGTCATCCAAGACACCCGGGACAATCTCTCAGGGGCTCGTGTTGACAGAACATTAACTAACATGGGAAAGCTCTGGGATCTCATGACATGATCCATCACTGAGTAAAGACAACTTGCCTGTATCGCGTAGGATGAATTCATAGAGGAGCCAAATCATTAGCATAGAAAGGTCATCTGCTTGTCTGTCATTATGCGTGAGGCAGATAGTCTATAATGTGGGCAGCAGTTCCCCACGGAGCAGCAATCAGCCCCTCACTACACTATTTCATTTCTCACTTCAAAGCTGGTGAAGAGCTTTGTCATTGAAGCCTGCAGCTGTAAACACCTAAGAGGAAATGCACAAATCTTGGCAACTTCTGCGTTCTTTACGTGAACTCAAATGTCCTGGGATAAAAGTTCCTTGCACGTATATTACTGATAATACTATATCGACGAGACTCAGTCAGACTTAAAAGTGTGAAATGGACATTATATTGTTTGTAGCTAAATTAGATTTCAGTTTTAAGTATCAGGAATTTGTATCTGAATAAAAAAATGTTGTGGGTTTTTTGTTGTTCTGTTTTGTTTTGGTTTTTTTTTTTGTTGTTTTTTGGTTTTTTTTTTGGTAGTTTAACCATGTGGCTATTGGTGTCCACCAGCAAATGCCCATGATATTAATCCCTCCGGCTGTACCTCCCAGAAGAACAGCTACATCTTCCCAAGCAAGCACTCACTCAACAGCTCCTTCCATCTCATCAACCTATCTGCTGTATCTGCAAATAACTTCAAGAAAATGCCCCAAACGCTGCATATATTTGTGACACTGACTGACAACTGAGGTTGATGATTTAGACTGGATGATCTTAGTGGTCTTTTCCAACCTTAATGATTCTGACTCTGTTTCAATTTTTTGGAAACAGACCAAAGTCGATCTTATTTCAGTAGCGGTGACCATGTGTCCTATGTTCTTACATTTGAAACTCAGATATAACCCCACATGGCACTTGAAAAACATGAATATCCTTTTATTGTCAGGGCTCTGAGGGTCCTGTAAGTGAGAATGGAGAAGCACGGAGAGTGCATTATGAACGGGGCTTCTCAGGGCTCCATGCGGTTTAATTTTTTGGGTAGTCCTGACTTGGTCTTGGTGAGTCCCTTCCAAATCGTGATGTTCTATGATTCTGAGATCCTGTGGTTTTTAGGTAATCTTTGCCTGATTTCACACCATTCACAATGCCCAAAACATGAGCTCCTCTCTGCCATCCCCTTCACCATGCCCTTCTCCCAACAGCAGCGCTGATTTCTGGACCAGAACACGCACGCTTTCTCCTATGTTGACGCCTTACTGCCTTTCCACAACCTAGAGCAGCAATTCAGTGGTAAACTGTACCGGGACAAACAAGTCTTAGAGTGCCCTTGAAACGCTGTCTTGGGCAGTGCTGCTTGCTCTGAATGTCCATTCAATGTGCATGGGCTGCTTGGGCTTTCACGCATCACTCCCCTGGAGCACAGAGGGATCACACAGTAATAAAGCTGCATATTTCAGCTGGTCTAAAGGTCAGCTTGAAAACTTGACCTTAACTATCAGTGACGCACATCTGTAGAGGTAGTATTTCACAGATTTTATGGGAAGACCTTGGAGGCTTTATAGTCCATCCTCTCAGAGGCAAACTGTCCTGACTGCCTTTGTGCTAACCTTGCTGGCAACTAGATCTATAGCACCTCATATTATTTCGTTTCACAGGTGTCCACTCAGAAAAGAGGCCTTGAAAAACCATAACAAGTAAAAAATATAGTAGAACTTGAACCAAGGTCGTGTTAGCTTGAGAGATGACCTACTGTATTCAAAATTAACCTCACCCAAGGTACGTGCTGCTTGGGTTACAAGTGTTATTCTGAACCCCTGAAATTTGGAGTTGGAAAAGAAAAAAGGAAAATGGTTGCAAGGAAGGAGGAGTCAAATATAACAACAAAGTAGTAACACCAAACTAGCCTGGACAATAAGGAGGGCTTATGTTCAAACAGCACTCTGAATGGTGGGGTGGGTGAGGGAAGTCAAATACTGGTGGATATGAAGGGCACGAAATAAACAGTATGTTTATTTCACATATCCTCATGAGTAAAACTGGCTGGTGAACATCGCTCTGAAATTCCTCTGGTGAGATCATATATAATTCCAAGAGGTCACTTCAGCTCTGAGAAGAGTCAAGAGAAAATCCCTGTCCCATTGCAATAACTGGACAAAATCCTACTGACCTCAGACTCCAAGATTCCAAGGTCCCTTGGGCAGAATGAAAAAAATCCATGTTCTTCCATGTTATAAGAGTAACTGCATCCCTGCCCAGCGAGCACAGCTGACTGGTTGTGTGAGCTCCAGTAAAACACTATATGTAATGTATACACAGGAACCATGAGCTATTGCATTGCCTGTAACAGATCTTCCACTTGAGAATGTTGCTATAAGCTTGCTAAAAGATGAGCTTTCCCTGGTCATAGTTGCATCGGTTGACCTTGTAATGTTATTTTCAAAGGCTTTTGCAAACCTGTTGCAGAACAGGTGCGTGATGCACTTATATCACTTTCATCCTAATTGACAGTGACTACAAATAGGCTTAGCCTAAGCCAACAGAAGCACTGGGGGAAGTTATGCACAAAGCTGAGTGCAAGAAGTTGATTCCAACTGTACTGCTGCCAGGTTCCTCTGTGTGCTGTGGTCTCTTGGTGTAGGTAAAAGGCACTGGGTTTGCAAAACACACAAAGCCATGGAATGACACAGGATGGGCTGAGTAATCAGCTGGAGATACCTACCTTTAAAGGAAATGAGGAAAATTGGGTCGCTTTGTTTTCAAAAGACAAAGCCAAAGCAACTTGAATGTTTGTTTTTTTGGTTTTTTTTTTTCAATGCAAGATCATCAAAATAGATATTTTCTTCAGGAATGCGTCCACTTCAACTATAGTGAGATCTGCAAATGCACTGGAACCAAAAGCTTGGTAGCAGCAAACCCTTCCAGCTTGACAGCGTTGGGCCAGAGGAGGCCGAGTTCACTTGCAACGTATTTTTTGGCTTAGCAATCAAAGCATGCCTTTATATCATTGCAGGCAACGTGCAGCAGTTCAGTCCCCTCGAAACAGAAGGGCTGATAGACATAATCCCCTTTGTAATTCACTTTGGCAGAAAGATTTGGACGTGTTCTACCTAGAGCCTAATTCTGGGATAATAATTTTTCATTTCAAAGACTTGAACACAGAGGCTTAATCCCTGCGCTCTCAGACAACCCAACCAAGTCCTGCACTGACTGAGCAGATGGACACAGCTGGCACTGGGCTTTGCAAAGCCACCCCAGATCTGTCCTCTTGCACTGCATGCCCTGTGCCAAGGGCCCTGTGACACCGACAGCAGCAGTGAAGAATTGCCCCACTTACCTTGAGCACCAGACGGCTCAAGCTGATCAGTCAAATACTGGGAAATACAAGGGAAAGCTGGCTTGCATTGCTCCCCCCCCCCCCCCCCATTTCTTCTGTATTAACAAAAGGTGAGCATAAAGAAACCTAAGCAATGGATTTTTTTTTCTGCTTCATTTTACTCCCACCTTCTCTGCCCCCTGTAATCTGATTTTTTACACCTCATTTATGTGTTTTTATTCAGCTCATCTTTGTGTTTTCTTTTTTTTTTTTTTTTTTTTTTCACACCTTTGGATCAGCTCTCTCCCCATGTCTGGCACCTGTGATTATATCCTTCAGCTTCACAATGCAGACTTGCAGAGCAGCATTTAATAACAGGGAGGCTTTGACTGACTGGAGCTTTGATAATGGTGGTGGGAAAGGCACAATCACTGCCTTTTCAACAGTATACTTTGTGCAAAAAGCCTTCGACTGTGTCACAATCTGATAAAAAAAATTCCCAGATTCCACCCATAATTATACCTTCTCTCCTTTACCTATCCACCTTCTTTTCAAAACTAAGCTATTGTGGGTGACACCAGCCTTCCGGGAGGTGGGGATGGTGGGACACAAACGTACAGAGGCAGAGGAGAACAAACTGCCATTCACATTGGTTTTCCCTCAGCCTCTTCACCTGTCCATGCATGCCATGGCTTTATCCAGCAGACACCTTGTGCTTTGCTATAGGCTTTGCTACGCTCCATCTGCAATCTGCTGAGATTTCAAGGTGAAAAGCATCATCTAACCAGTGGCATTAGTGGGAAATTATCGGAAAAGAAAATTCACACACACAATCACAGAATCACAGAATGGCCAGGGTTGGAAGGGACCTCAAGGATCACGAATATCCAACCCCTCTGCCACATGCAGGGCCACCAACCTCCATATTCAATACTAGTCCAGGCTGCCCAGGGCCCCATCCTGAGGGGTTTATAGTCAACCAGAAACCATGTTGCATTCAGGTTGTTGCATGGTGTTCAGCACCCAACATGACTCCTGGATGGGAGGAAGATGAGAAAATAAGATGGGCACATGCCCTGCTCCCTTGGGGTTTTCAGGGATGAAGGACCCCACAGCAGCTCAGAAAACCCTCCCAGCCCTTTCTGAAATGTGACTTGCCATGTAGTGCCAGGCACATGGCTTTTGGGCAACATCCCGATTGTGGTTGGAGTTTGGGCTAGCCCTATACCTCCACAAGGGCTTCAGCAGGCCAACACAGTTTGTAAACAGCTAAAACTGCCCAACTCTCTCCAGAGACATCCATGCCCATCGCAGAAGCCAGAGGTTGGAGCACACAAAATGCCTCTAACAGCAACTTGGCACAACCAATTGCTTTTGAAAATGTCTGCCAGGCATGGAGATGGGATGAGGATCATGCCCCAGCCCTCTCTCCTCTCATCCATTTGGTGTGAAAAAAGGAGTTGAGATCCAAGCCCTCGATTTCTCAATCTAACCTAAACCAGTCAGACATTTGGGCAATGGTGTTTGGGACTCAGGTCTGAATGCTGTTAGCACTGGGAAAAGGCTTCAAAGATGTGTCTTTGAGAAGAGATTCAAGCTCCCCAGCTGGCTTGAATCTCATCAAAGAACTGAGCAAACACCTAAGAAGGTTTGGTGGTGGGGTTACCAGTATCAACACCCAATGCAGAACCCCGCATTTGCCTCATTCTGCGGCCAGTTCTACAGCTCTATAGCAAATAACAGCATCTGGGACCAGGCTAAGGAACTGCTGAGGGAGAACAATACACATTTTTTTTCTGCTTCTACATTCTTTTAGACTGAATTGAGCATTTTCTTTCTATTCAAGCTCACTTTGAACAATGTCTCAAGAAAAGACCCCCAGCTATCATTGAAAACAGAATCTGCCTGGGCAGCAGATATACTTGAGATCCTGCTTCTTAAAAGTGCCCCTTTTTAAAATCAGATTTTAATACTTGTTATATTATGGCTACAGCCATTCAAATTCTTTTTGGTAAAGGACCTATTTGCCAAAAAATGTATAATCCAAGTTGAGTAATATTGAAACCTAAAACATTGTGCCAACATCAACATGGGCAGCACTTCCAAAAACATTGTTCAGTTCAAGTGCTTCTAGGCACAGTGTTTTTACTTGATCTTCTTTTATATTTACCTAAATTTAACTTAAAATTATAGCTGTTCCCTTCCATTCCCCAAACTCTATATTTCATTGAATGAGACATTTCCAGTAAATTGTAACTACTTGTTTTCATTTATCCAGGCGGGAAAAAAAGTTTACTCAAACCATTATGGCTTGTTTACCCAGTAAGTCCAAAAGAAATCCGTGTTTCAGAGTAGCTCTTATTTTGGGAAATAAAGCAAAAAAAGGAAACCATTGCTCTTAAGCGGTGAAGAATCGAGGAAGTAGAATACAAGAGCAGTGAAATAAAAATCCACTGGTGTTGTGTCTCTCTCTGTATGGAGATCCGACTGCCTTCCAGTGCTCTCCTTATGGCCCTAAATTAGCATGCACCCATCGCTGCTGTGAAAAAGGACAGGGATGTCAAGCAGCCATACAGATGCTCATTGTGCAGGGACACGAGTATGAAACAACTCGATGATAATCACCAGCTTTGTTATCCTATTGTGCTATTCATTTTGGGGGAATCATCTTTTTACACTTTATTACATAGCGCTTTGTCTCTTTCCATTAAAATCAATGGCAGACCTAGGAGGCAGCCTGTTCTGTTATGGTCTTCCAGGCAGCTCAGACACTTCTGGGAATCAGGAACAGAAGAATAATGTGTTTCAATAAGCAGCTTATCGACCAAGCAGGAGTTAAGTGAACCTGTGGTGTACTTCTGTAGTTTCTCTCCTCTCACATGATTATTGCACTTTACCCATGCTTTGCTTTTGTTCCTCTGGCAATCAATACTCCGCGGCGACGTGCCTTGTCCAGCACCCAGTGCTGTGGTAATGGAGGGGTCTGCTCTGCTGTCCCACTGCTCCCTCCCTGATGAAGTCCATGAGCCCCAAGTGCCCATCTGCTGCTTCCCAGCCGTGTCTTGGGAGCTGTCATCTGTTAGGCACCTCCTGCAGGTACGAGACATTACACATGCTGTTCTCAGAGGTCTTTCCATCTAATGCAATTATCCGATGCATTTTACAACAATGGGTGGCAATCATAAAGACAGGAAATGTGCAACCCGTATCCTGCAAATTCTCCATGTTTTGCAAAACGGTAATCAAAATAACCTTTGAGTTCATGTCAGGGGCTGTTTGCATTGACCAGGAGAGCTAGAGGTGAAGCCACGTCACAGGTTTCCCCTGTGCACAAAAGCTGCTCCTGTGCACGTGGTGTGCAAAACATCTGCTGCATTGGGCACCTGCCGTGGTGCAGGAACAGGACGTGTGGGAAGATTTTAATTATTCACCATGGCAACCTACATTAACAGCTATAATCCCCCATCGTAAGCTAGATCGGTCCTTCTCCCACACCCACAGAAATACCTTCAGGAAGGACATATGCATTGTAGATGTGTTCTTGGGCACCCAAGGCCCTGTGCAACACAAATCTGCCCCCAGCCATGATGCTTCTTTGTTCTGACTATCCTGGTCAGATCCAAGAGCATCCTGCTATGTCCCTCCCAAACACATAGCACTCCCCACATCCTTGCACCTCCAGCTGCTGAAACATCCTCATCTTGTTGTAAGGTGAACAAATGTTGACCTTATGGTGTTCAGGAAGCATCTGGACAAAGCTCTCAGCCATATGGTCTGATTTTTGTGTGGTCCTGTGTGAAGTCAGGAATTGGACTCAGTGATCTGTGTTGGTCCCTTCTAATTTGAGGTGTTCTATAATGCCATTAAACTTGGCTTTAGGACAGTTTATGCAGTGTTTGTTGATCTCACCCCATTGACCTGAAGTTTGGATTTAATGTGAAGCTAAACCTCTCCCATCAGCGTCATGAGGAAGCCCTCCAGGAGTCAGTGGAGGTGAAGTATTGGTCCCCTCTTGTGATCAGACACCTGAGCCAACCATCTCACCTTCCTGCAAGGAGCTACAGGAATGAAAAAACCCTAAGACAAAATGGAAAACTCCAAAGGAAAATAGAAATGTAACCAATATGCCTGGCTGAGCCTGCAGAGATATATGAGGAAAGTTCTGCCAAATTCGGTATAGAGCTGTGAGAAACTACAAAAACCACCACCACCACCAAAAAAAAAAACAACACCAAAACAACACAGAGGACAGACAGTGATGCATTGTGCAATCAGAGCTTTGGCATTCTTACTTCTCCCTTGTCCGTATCTTGGCCTGCAGAGGAGATGTGAGCTTTGCTGAGATCTCTGCACCTGAACACACTTTCAGAGCCACCGCAGTTAGTTTTGGCTCTTGAGTTCTGCTCCTATGACAAAAAATACACCAGAATTTTCCCCAGATATTTTTTCACCTTGTTAGGCATCTTGGGATCCAGCTGTAGAGCTGGGAGCACTGCAACACAACACCATTGCTTGGCCAGGGTCGAGAGCAGTACAATTTCCCCATGCCTCTACCTACATACCTATATTCCTTATCTGTGCACTTGAGCTCATCCTGGTCTCTTTTACATGAAGTTACAGTGAGTTGCAGAGCTGGATGGATGCTGGAAGCAACCAGAGCTATAGCAGAGTCCATGCAAGGTGATGTAAGGCCATTCACACCCTTCATGAGTTGGACTTGTTCAGCTTTGTCATTGGAGCAGTGAAGGCACCTCACCTCCTACCCTGAACTGCCATTCATCTTTGGAAGACTCCTGTGAGTAGATGGCAGCCACATGCTTGGGTCAGAGCGCTATTTGTGGAGCTCAGCACCACCTGCAGACCTCACCACAGAGGTGAGGAACGACTCCTTATCTTGTTATTCCCTCCTGTGTGCTTACATTTTCAACTTACTCCTTCCTATGCCATCAGCATATGACTGAACCACTTTCTCTGCGGAAGCTGTGGTGAAAGGATGACATTAATTACATCGGAGGCAGATGTCTGATAAATAAACAACCTTGGTAAAATGATGTGGCACTGTGAACGCAGCGTCCTCTGCCTCACCTTGCAGGCTCACGGGAGCTCGGCGTGGGTGTCAGTGCTGCAGGAGGGCTGAGCAGGAAGGCAGCATTGCTACCACGCTTTCTCTGCTGCTGCCGAGTGGTTTCTTATGCTCACTCCAGACAGCTTTCTTTTATTTTTCATTTAAACCACCTAAGTGACAAATCCATTGCGGCCAGCAAAGCAAAAAAGCCCTTGGCCAGGCAAGGAGCTGGTTCTGGCTGCCTCTGCAATAATGCTTTGTGCAAGTCTGGCTCTTTTCACGTGGAGATTTCAATCAATCACACACAGTACAACCCTCCAAGATGGGCTAATACCCTTATGTTATGACATAGACAATAGAAGCACAGGCTCAAGTGAGATATTTAACAACATGTATTTAGAGACACGATGTGCTCTACAGCTCCAAGACTTGGGAAACAGCAGTATCTGGGAGAAAGCCAAGTTCACCTAGCCCAGATCCTGAAAACGCTGTTATAATCCCCCCCCCCCATACACTCAAAAATGATGAAAAGAAAAAAAAAAGTAGCATTTAATCATTGGAAAAGGCCACTAAGATCATCTAGTCCTACTGCCAGTCCATCCCCACCATGCCCACTAACCATGTCACTCAAAAGCTAGTGCCACATCACCACAGTTCTTGAACATCTCCAGGGACAGCAGCTCCATCACTTCCCTGGCTTGTGAGCTCATTTAATCAGATTGCTCGTTAGGAACCTGGAAGTCAAAAAAGCCCCCAAGCTGCCACCAGCACTGGGCTATGATGGTGGCCTCTTTTCACACTGAGTGCTGTTGAGAAAGTCATCTATGTGTTTGACGTTCCTCAAGGAACAGAGTGAAAAAGCCAGGCAGGCATGAAGCTAACACTGAGAGGGTCATCTGTATCTTGGAAAAAAGGCTTTGCCCAGAAGACAACATTTAAGTCTTTCTCCTTCCCCATTACCACTGCTCTCCAGTTTTTCCAAGCCATACATGACTTATCCCAAGAGTGATCTCCTGGAGTTGAGATGCACCTACACCCAGCCCTGCTCTCTCTTGCCCATAACGCACATCCAGGGAGAACTGGGTCAACCTAGGCAGCAGATGGTCCTGTTCCATATAAAACAAATAAAAGCAGCCCTGAAGTGCTTCTAGGCCATACAGAGAACAGGTATGAAGCTGTCTCGTGAGCTGAAGCGGCTCTTTTGCAAGCAGTGAAGAAAGAAAAGAAAAAGAGAACAATGTTACATTGTTTGTAGATTGCTTTTTTTTTTTTTTTTTTTTTAATTAGAAGTTCAAACAGAGCCCTGAAATTTTATAATGAACACTTCAGCAGAGGGTATCCACATGGAACCAAGCCTAAAGCACCATGAAAGACCTGCTTTAGAAGAGAGCAATAAACGTCAGCAGATAAAAGAGACAGCGGGGTAGAAAATCACCCCACTTCTGACTTCATTTTGTACTGGTGAATTCCTGCTGGTTTGCACCCAGAGTAGCTGGTATGATTGGAACAGAACACCCAGGATCTGCTGGCAGGACAGTACTGAGCATCCAATCAGCAAAGGGATTTTGCTGTGGGCCAAGGACTTGTTTCCCTCTCCCATAGGCATGTCAGCCAAATCAGGTACTGCTGTAATGACCCTGCAAGAGCTGAGCTGAGAACGGAGCACTGGCTGTGTTTCAAGAGGAGGGGGGAAAACAAACCATCCAGCAACCAATTTTTGGTGATTTTGGATTTTTGGCTCACACGGGAATGGGGAATTACGCATCGAGCCTCAGTGCACTGCAAATGAGAAGACCCAGGTTATAAACCTCTGGGAAACAGAGTTAATGAGAAAAACAGCAACTGCTCATCGCCTCCAGTTGTGCAATGGGGCCGTGTTCGCTCAGAGCACTCCTTCACGCTCAGCACATCGCTCTGGGGGCAGGCAGGGGTGTTCCAGCACAAACGAGATGCAATCTTAATTATTGTGGTTTAACTCACCGTTATTAGTGCTATGATTGCACAGGTATTTGACAATGGAAGTGAAAGCCATGGAAAAGAGTTATAGGGAATTTTTCAGACTGGCAAACCAAGTCTGGGGAGGAGCTTGCTCCCATTTTTGAGTTTGGGTATGAGTCCATGTCCAGCTCAGATCTCACAGCAGCGAGGAGCTCTCCTGTCACCTCAGGAGACAGCCACACAGCTCAGGTTACCTGCACAAACTGTATGTGACACATCACTTAAAGCCAAAAAATCCTATTAGGAACTTCTGGTGCTGGGACACGGGCATGCAGCAGTGTTGGCATTTGCTTCATTTCAACAGATATTTTTTATTTCTCCTCTTTTTTTCTTAATTTCCCCAAAGGAGGGATAATGCAGCAGCTGGGTAAGTGCAGACAAAGAGTAAGAGCAGTCTCTCTTTGGCAACTGCCTGGCTCAATGTAGGTTGATTTAATGATAAGGTGCCATTTGAAGTTAATTGTAACTGCAGGGAATGACAAGAAAACTGGAAACTTGTTGGCAGGATAGGCAAGAAACTGAAAAAGACACTGGGTTGAACTGCAATATGGCTCTGAGGAAAAGGGAGAGCCTATCATGATAGGACTCATGTAAAGCCTGCTAAGTTGAGATTAGAATAGATCTGCATCGGCTGAAGTATGGGACAGAACACAGCTGGAGGAATTTGGTGATTGTAAGGCTCAGAATACAGAAAGTGCAGAACTCACAGCAGCATGGAATGGGCTCAGCACACACAGACTGGTCCCAAACCCTCCTGCTGCTGCCACGAGCCTGAACTCAGGACCCAATGGAGGAGGGAAGGGTGGGTTTGGGGGTTTGGTTTTCACGACAGTGGGATTGTCCATTTCAAGAGCCATGAGAAATTTCTACATGAGGAACCAAGAATACCTAAGTTATGCCACCTGACAAAGCAATGAGAATTGGACAGTTTCATGAGTACAGTCAAAAGAGGTTTCTACCTTTATAAATATGCCATATTAGGTAGGGAGAGGTGGGTACTGTGCAGAGACCCTGAAGATACTACCAGATTAAATTTAATCGCATAGATTTTGCCCAGAATCCTGGAAGAGTGAAACCAGCAGGTTGCTTTGCTGGCACCCCCTTCATGTCACTTGGCATCCCTGAACACAATCATCTTAAAGCAAGCAAACCCACAGTGCCATCCAGCACAGCCACCTCTTACCACGGGATGCTCTGAATTACAACGATGCTCCAAGCAATAAATCACAGAGTTTTCTCTGCTGGAAAGTTGAAGGTGTGGTGAGAAAGGAAAAACAACAACAACAAAAATCCACAACAAAAAACAACAGAGAAGCTTATCTAAATCTATTTACACAGAGTGATTATTCAATTAATTTTTTCATTACACTTGCCAAAAAGAATTGCCCATATCTTTAATGCTGTGTGTGAGATTTCATTAATAATTAAGAGCAGCAGCTCGCTCCCCTGTTTAGCAGGCAGCAGCTTTTGTCTTTATGGATTGCACACCAACACTATGGGGTGCTATGGGGTCATGGGATAGAAGCACCCTTGTGTTCACCAGCACTCCTGTTAGCCCCCCAAAATACAAGCTATAGTTGCAGTGCAAAACCTCCATTGGAGAGCAGAATCATGACAACCAGCAGAAAGCAGCAGGAGGAGCTGGGAGATGTTTTCCTTGGCCGCAGACCACACAGCCATGAGTGATGCTTGCAGCACCAAAATGATGTGTCCCACCTGGTTTGTGGGACAACCATGTCAGAGCAAACAGCCAAAGGCAGCGAGAGCAGCAGGTACAGAGGTTATAAATCACCCCATCTCCTTCCCAAACATAACACATGTAAGAGATCTCTAGGTTCTTATAAATATTTAAGTCAAACGTCAGCTGTTTATGTCTCACATCTGTCCTTATCGGTCTGGAATCATGTCTCTGCTCGCATCCCCCGCTGCTGCCTGCTAATGTTGGCTGGCTGCTTTGGGTGCAAATGTGTTTTCTCACCTCCGTTTGGACAGCCACCATCTGAATTCCTCTGACAGTGACAGTCCTCAGAGCCAGCATAGCTTTGCATGGAGAAGATGCAAAAAAAAACCCCAACCAACACCGCCTTGAGCTTTGACAATAAGTCACAAACTCAATCAAGACTTACACGATGCCATCCTCTCGGAACAAGGATGTAATGAGTCTGTGCATGTCTGTACCCTCATTGCTTCTGCTTTCCTTCAGTGCAGCAGCAGCTATGGGCTGTAATGATGTGGGTTTTTTTTCCTTCCTCTGAAAGTTGCACACCGCTTTGCGTGACACAGAAGAATGGTGGAAGGGCAAAGTTTATCCCCAAAAGTCGGCTGGTTTGGATTATGGCCGTGGGCTGCCAATTTTTTCAACATCCTAATATTTTTTGAGCAACAAGGCAAACAAAGGGGAGAGTGTTCTTGAGAACCTCTTGGAAGAAAGCATGCCTTTCAGGCAGCCATAGGGCTGGCTAAAACCACAAGAATTTGGCAATTCTGAATATCCTGCCACATAGCAGGGAGGCAAACAAGGGGTAGGGATATGGGGAAGAAAGGGAACTCCCCACTGATGCGGGGTGTCCCAGAGCCCCATCCGCTTACTGGTCCTATAACAAAAATCCTCCAGTATGGAGGAGGACCATCCCAGCATCATCTAAACTTCTTTGGTTTTGTCCCTATGTGCAAACAACTGAACCTCGCTCTGCTCTCCCTAGCCTTACACAAGCTGGAGTAAGGTTACAGCCCTTATTCACACTGTTATTTTGACTTGTCTACTTGCATTACAGTCTTTTGGGAGAGGAGGCTGTACATGAGTATCCACCAAATCTAATATAAGTTATCTAATCCTGGCAGATCTCTCTAGGTATTGCTGTCATACAAATTCCAAGTGGCTGTGTCTATATAGACAGCTTAACCCTTGCTCAGATGTTGGGGACTTATCTTAGTGCTGTGCCCGTGCTCTGAGATTCACTTCTAGTTTGCATTTCTGAGCCCAGAGACTGAGGTGTGGCCTCAAGCCCATCCTGCCCCCACATGCATGGGACTTTTGAGTTCAGAGCAAGGCTTTCCCCAGCCATAAGAAACATCAGACCCAGCAAATTAATTACATTAACTAGTTAGACCAATCACCATTACCCACCAGCTTTATTCACTGTAGTAAATGCATCAGACAATGTTGTTTTTTTTTCCTATGCCTTGTTGGTTCTCTTTCAGTCTCTGGGACATGACTTCCTAATTTTCCTGCTTAATTAAGAGCAGACCTTAAACACTCAGAGTCACAGAATCTTTAAAGTCACAAAAGACCACTAAGATTATCAAGTCTAACCATCAGCCCATCTCCACCATCCCAACAACTGTGTCCCTTAGCACCACGTCTCCAGTTATGGAACACCTCCAAAGATGGTGAGCCCACCACCTCCCTGCACAGCTGTGCCAATGCATCACTGCTCTTTCTGAAAGAAATTGTTCCTCATATCTAGCCCAAACCTCCCTTGGTGCAACTTGAAGACATTACCTCTTGTCCTACACCACTTTCTCATTACCTGCTCCCCAGGCACAAACCCACCCCATCACATCAACAAGCAGTCACAACACCCACATGGCAGCCTTGGCACCGAGCTGCTCCGGTTCTGTGGGTGTTTACCCCATTCTTTGGGCAGCACTGACAGCAAAGGCACACTACAGCTCTGCACTACTTTCCTAGAGCTCCAACCCAGAGCACCTCACAGGCCCCAGCAAACAGGAGCTGCTGCTCACTGCGCATCCCTGAGGCTGAGCACTGGTGCAAGAAGGGAAGAAGATTTCACAGTGCACAGCAAGAAACCATCACAGGCACATGGCCTGCAGGAGGTGCTCACATCCATCTCCATCACAACGGCCTGGTTGCATGACCCCTCCCCACTCCGCTGTTCTCTCCTTCAGGATAACACAGCTCCTTGTCTGCTTGTCACCAAAGTAAGGAGAGAAACAGAACAATATGCCACTGCGTGCATGCCTGGGCTTTCTGTGGTCTCCTGCATGATGCCACGCTTACGAGGCAAAGAGGAGGCATGGGGATTACAGAGACAGCTTTGATTTTATTTTAAAGGGTTTAATATTTGGAGCCATATTGATTTGATTTATCTCCGTGTGCTGGCGTACCGCCGGTAACCAAGCAACACCAATTTGCTCTGTATTCTGGTAGGCTCCCGGGATGCTGCTTGTGAACAACAATACTTTTTGGGTATGACACTAAATGGACCATAGGCACCATTTGTAAAGAGGGGATATTTGAGTTTTGTGGGTTTTATTTCTCCTTGCTGGGGCCGTGCTCCACCAACCCATCACTGCAGCCCTGCAGAGGAACCCGCAGGCACAGCCCACTCCTGAGCTGCGCAGAGGAACCCCCCCAAAAAACAAGGAAACGGAGCAGCTGGTTTGGACCCAACGCAGATCTACTCCCATGATGGCCTCGTGCACAATGCTTCGTGCTGACAAATCCTTCCAATTAAAAGCACCATTCTCCTCCTGTCAGATGGACAAACAGTGCTAACAAAAGTGCCATGGAGCGATCCCATGGTTCTGGCATGTACAAATTGCTCATTATTTTAACTTAGCTGAAATAAGAACCATGTCAATTCTGGGGCTGGGCTTTTTTTTTTTTCTTTTCTTTTTTTTTTTTCTTTTTTTTTCTGCCTGAAATCTGAAACCAGGCAAAATGCACATTGGCTTTTGCCAAACAGCTTCCCTGAGGTTTGCAGATTTCCCAGCAAGTCTGGACTGAGTTAGAGAAACTCAAAGTGATAGGGAAAGCTCTCGGCCTCAGTGGGGGACCCAGTGCAGGAACTTTCTCCAGCTCTGAATGCAAACCCCTCACTGTGGCCTCTGCAGCTCAGCTCTGAGCCCTGCTCCTTGTCAGCCAAGGGATGGGGTTCTGCAAATGTTATCTGGTGGCACTGACATGGACTCATAGCTTCCAACAGGAATGCTGAGGACCAGTGCCCAAACTTCTTCTGCACAGGCTCAATGCGTTCACTGCAGCTTTTCACCACCTTGTTCCAGCAGTTCTGGCAGCAATCAACTTTCCCAAATTCTCATTGCCATGAGGCCAGCATGTTCACTCCTCAGCCCTCCCTGGAACGCCAGAAGGCAGATGGGGAACATCCCTTGTGCTTACCCTTCCCAAAACCCACAAATGCTGCTCGTGTACTGCCTGACAGTGTAGTAAAGGAGAGGCCTTCCTTGAGGCACTGAAGGAGGACAGGTAAACCCATGAACAGCCCTCCACCATAGCAGCTCAAACTTACCCACTAGGCTGAACCACCACAGGGCAAAATCCCATTGCACTGCAGCTGCAAATTGGCCTCTTGCAGCCACATTCAGCCCTGCTGCTAAAGGGGAGGAGCAGCCTCCTCCCAGCCCAACACCAGCCTTGAGGAGCAGCAGAGCTGTGATTAACTGATAACACTTTTCGGCAGCATGAGTTGGACTGGAACCAGCCATCTACCGGCAGAGCCTCCAACACTGAGATACTGAAAGGCATCAGAAAGGAGTGAGGCTCAGAGTGACCTCGGATTAGGGAAAAGAGCACAAACCTGTCGATATCTCACGGCGAAACAAAACCTCCCGGTGCTGTTTGGCTGCTTTAATCTATGAATTGTGCTGGATCTGCGGGGGGAGGAAAATAAACCCTACAGGAATGCTTAGCATAGTGGAAAAAAATAATGTTAAATTAAGCTTACAAAAATGTTTCTCTTTCTGAAAATCTTGGCTAGCGATAAATGGCTTGTGCCAAGTTATAAATCAAACGTTGGGTTTCTTTTAACGCTCAGCATCTCCTGATTTATGATGCCATCACAACCTCTCGATTGATTTCTGACTTGGCAATCCATCTTCCCCCATAGGTAGCTGCCCATTATAACGCCTTTCCTGAGCAGTCAGCATGTTTGGCTTCCCAGAAGAGCCTTATAGAGAAGCCTGCGTGGAAACCTGAGGGGAGAGGGAGAAGGGAGGGATGGCATTTGTGTGAGGGAATGGTGCTGCCTGCTTGAAGTGCATGAGGACAAAAGACATCTGGACTTGGAACTACAGTGCTCTCCAGCACATTCCCATTACACACATGGCCTCAAGAAGGGACAGTCCCTCTACAAACCCCAGTTGCTGCTCTTTGCTTGGGACTTTGCACAAGCTACGGGAGTGGAATTCAACTGCGCTGGGGGCATGTCCCATGCAAGTGTCCCCAAGAATGTTGCACAAGCTGCCCCATGGAGCAGAGCCAGGAGGGACCCTGAGGTTCTTCACCTATGCTGCAGTGGCTTTCAGGCTGGATATCAGGAAAAGTTGCTTCATCAAGAGGGCAGAGCACATGGAACAGACTGCCCAGGGCAACGGGCACAGCCCTGAGC
The DNA here is from genome assembly GCA_035772895.1 of Perdix hodgsoniae. Taxonomy (NCBI): domain Eukaryota; kingdom Metazoa; phylum Chordata; class Aves; order Galliformes; family Phasianidae; genus Perdix; species Perdix hodgsoniae. The sequence continues at coordinate 5,043,204 of JAPSGF010000022.1, forward strand.
TGCTGGAGCTCAAGTGTTTGGACAGTGCTCTCAGTTACATGGTCTGAATTTGGGGTGAGTCTGCATGGAGCCAGGAGTTGGACTGATGATCTTTCCAACACAGGATATTATTTGGGTCTATAATCCTGATCTCAGCAGTTCTGTGGATGGAGGGATGCAGGCCTTTGTCTGCCACCACCTTTGTCTGGGCCACCAAGAGCAAGCTACCCAAGTGCTGGAAGGATTGTAAACTTTCCACTTTTTTTTTTTTTTTAATCAGGAAATAACTCACATGAAAGAAAATAAGAGGCATCACTAAGTTCAAAGCCTGTGTGCCTTACAACTACATAAAGGGCTCCTTCTGTACCTTCCTCTCTATGCACAGTGCCAGCCAGGCACTGCACTACAGTTATGTGGGTTACTCTCTATGTAAGGATCAGAGGCCATCAGCCCTTGCGAGCAGCCCAAACAGCACTTTCCACCTTCCTCTTGTCCAAACAAGCCAGGCTATCCCTGTGCAGCTATTTATATCGAGCACTTTCGATCCAAGCTGGTGAGGATAGGCTTTTGATGACAGCAGGGAGCAGCTGGGAGCAATTGCCTCCAAATCCCACATTTTTGGAGACAGTTGGCTGCCCAAGCACCTAAGAAATGAGAGACAACAGGGGAAGGGACATACATTCCTTCTGTGAGCAGCAAACACTGACTCCTTGAAGTCTGTAGGCTGGAGGGACGTGTAAGTAAGATCAGTCCTTGGGGTGGGTGTGCAGAGCACAGATGTGTGCTGGAAATCCCCCATTCACCAACTGAAGAGCTGCAGCTGGATGAGCCAGGTTGTACATCCTTATCTAAAGCACAGGATCTTCTCCTGTGTAAACATTTTCTTGGGGAGTCCAGAAGCCAGCTGTCCACTCAGATGGTGCCTTTTTAACTTCTAAGATGAATGGGGCTTTTTTATGTCACTATAAAGCATTATTTATGGTGGAAAGGGGCTATGAATGGCGTGCTCTGTCAGTTCAGTATGTAAATGATGCCAGCTCCGTTTGCTACATCCCATCAATTATTTTCAGCCACTTTTCTTTGCCTTCATCTGTTAGAGGGAAAGTCACCTTGACGCACTGGAGTGGTTTTCCTCTCCCATTTCCTTTGGTGTGTGATTGTACCTTGGGGCCAAGAAGGAGAACACAGGGTTTTTTTTTGGGAGAATTGGTGTTGGTGGCCATTGGTGCTCCACCAATGCTCAGGAGCTTCCCTGCATAAAAACAATCAAGACCATGGACCCTAACAGTTGGCCCTGACCTAATGGTAGGGATAGAACGACAAAGTTCATAGGATCTTGGTAGATAGGATTAGGGTCTCCACAACAACTGTAAGGATGTTTTTCCAGCTGAAACTTGCCTTAGGTCATCTTATTCATGGAGCTGAGTAATGTTCGCTTGTACCCTCCCGCGTCCTTCTTAATCCAGGCTCAACTCCTTGTTTCCATCACTTTCCTTAAACTAGGTTGGACTGCTCACTCCCTGCTTTGTTTTGGATGTTTGCCTCCCGTTCCCATTTGGATCATTCTCAGTTGGGTTCTCAGTAGGTGTAAACCACCTTCTTTGGGCTGACACAGGCACACAGCTCTGTCCCAGCTACCTGTCCCTCTGAAGCATTTCCCAGAGCGTCAATGACATGTTTGCCAGGTTTTTGGAAGCAAGAGGTCCTGCTGCTTTCCCCCATCCTGCAGACAGACAGACAGCAGCTTTCAGGTGCCCCAACTGCTTCTGATGCAGAGAAAGGAAAAAATAAAACGAAACAAACCCATAAATCACAATGCTTGCAAATGAAAATAAATACACTTAACAATATTTCCATGCCGCTTTTTATTATTATTATTTATAATGGTATTACAGAATTTTGTAAAATTAAAGTAAATGTCAAGCAGAATGTAATAATTTTCCTTGGGGTTTGGCACATTTGTGTGCCTGACAGTTTCACATTTTTCTTTATATCCGTGAAGACAGGAGCCTGACAGGGCTATATTTTGTTACCCACTTTGTTCAATTTTGTCATAAATTGGAGCGAACAAAACAGTGAAAATACAGACACCAAATTAATCAAAGAAATTACATTTTAAAGCAGCGCTCATACAAACATGTGTGAAATAATCGCACCGTGCCAGGAAAGCGCACGAAGAAACGCAACGTTCCCCCAGCACACACTTTGCTCATGCAAAGCAGGGGCTCAGCTCTTTGCCATCAGGAGCACCAATGAGCTGCCCCACTGCCCCCTGCCCTACAGAGCCCTATATTGAATCCCCCATGTCCCAAAGCCTACACAAATCTCTGCTGCTCACATCCCATGTAAACAAGCTGCATCCTCGAACACGAGGTGGATTCCTGATGTCCACCAGCCAGTTTTGGGTGCCAGGACTTGTGGCCACATTGTGACCTTGTAATGGGTTATGCCTTCATTTTGGGGCCCTCTGTTAGCAGCACTCCTGCTGCTCGAATGGATGCATTTGCTGCGGTGCAGGAAGAAGAACTATGCATAAAGAATTGCAATTTCCATGAGAATGACAAGGAGAACCACTAAGCAGTGGAAGGGCTATCCCCAGGCCAATCCTTTCTGCCTGAGTAAATTAGATTTGAATTCCTTTTGAAACACTGGCTCCACGGCACTTGGACTATAGTGAAAAGGTCACTGGAGGCAACGTCAGACAGACTCTCCAGCTGCACTACGAGTGCTCTGGTAGAGGTTCATAACAACGTATTACTGCGGCTGGAGATTGAAGGGGACTCACTGAAATCTCCTCTCCGATTCCCAGGTAAAGGCAGCTATTTTGAGAGTGCCCCATAATGTGGAGAGGGGCTGGTGCCTTCTGGAAGACTTGGAAGCAAAGCTGAAATGCATCTTTCAGTTGAAAGGGGCACCTTGGGATCTTACTTACATACTTTCTGGCACGGCTCCAGGGGTCTGCTTGGTGCAGTGGGCCAGGAACACAGCAAAGCCACAGTGGGTGAATCAGCTGCATTGGGCATAGCACCAACAGCATCTGAAAACCATCGCTGGCATGGGCAGAAAGGTTGTTATTTTCTGCTGGAATTAGTCTTAAAACCTGAAACATAGAATCATGGCTTCAGTTGGAAGGGGCCTTAAGATCATCCATTTCCAACCCCTGCCGTGGGCTGGTTGCCCCCCACCTGCTCAGGCTGCCCAGAGCCCATCCATGGTCCTGAGCTCCTCCTGGGATGTGGCCCCTACAGCTCTGAGCAGCAGCACTAGGGCCTCACTGCCCTCTGAATAAAGATTTTTCTTCCTAACATCTAACCTAAATTTCCCCTCTTTTAGTTTAAGGCCACTCCCCCTTGTCCTACTACTATTAGACGATATCAAATCCACTCTCCTTCCTGTTTATAAGCTCCCCACAAGTGCTGGAAGGCCACAATGAGGACTCCCTGGTGCCCTCCCCTCTCCAGGCAGAACACCCAAAGCTCACTCAGCCTTTCTGAGCATCCTTATGCCCTTGTCTGGAAGCACTCCAACAGCTCCATGTTTCTCACGTACTGGATGCCCCAGGACGCAGTACTCCAGATGGCCTTGTTGAGCCTCATTTGGTTCTTGTGGGCCCACTTCTTGTCCTGTCCCCTTGGGATGGTATCCTTTCCATCCACTGTGTCAACTGCACCACTTCTACCCAACTCTACACATCCACCAACGTATGGCAAAAGTGTTTTAAGCTTATTAGTGTGTTCATTACTAAATATCATAATGGTTTCCAGCTGTCTAGCAAAAGCCCATTCACTTGAATTTTGCTCTTGATTTTATTTTATTGTGGGTGTTTTTGGTGTTGTTTTTTTTTTTTCTTTCTTTATTGTATTATAAATATATTTCCTCCCATTTTGCTCAGTGCCTATGGAATGCTTGCCTGACATCTCCCATCGCACCTGTTTTCCATTATTTGTCATTCATTATTTTAATTCCCCATCTATTGTGTGGAATCTGAAAATCGCTCAATAAACCACATCCTTTCCTTGAGAAAAGTCCACAAGAAGGTTTTCAGAGGTGAAATTTATATTTTTCTATACTGGGCAAAATGAAAGCATCCGGTCAACAACCCTTGATTGTCAGGTGATTGCTTTCCCATCGTCTGAGTTGGGGGATAATGAGCAGACAAATGAAGGTTTACAACTTTTGTGAATATCTCAGAAAGACCATTTGGCTGCTTGATCGGTGGGAGGATATTTTTAAAACTGCCATTTGAGACTCAGCTGTATTGCTAATTAAATGAGAATTTCATAAAAATAATCTGAAAAAAGTCTGTTAATTGGAGAACGATAACGAACAGACGTGCTAAACAGAGGCATAAACGTCAAACAATTGAAGAGCGATAATAAAGTGCCATGTTATCGTGTAACGCCAGGCAGCTCTGCTACTTCTATTTGAAGTTTTAACTTTTAGCCATTTGTTTTTTATGAATGGCATCCAAGAATGTGCTTTGCAATCATAATTGCCAGAGCCTCACTCGGAGTTAGCAGTGCATGGGTAGCAGCGACTGCTGCATTAGCGGCCTCCTTGCCTTAAGACTTCTTGCATTCTATTAGCAGCTTTTGTGTTCTGCAATGAATATGATGGGGGAAACGCATTAATATTGTATGGGTGTTATTCAAGCAGGATAGCAGTGTTATTGAATTAGTGATTCTTTGTAATAATAATGACTTCCAGCACTATATTGTACAGTAAATTACACAGAGCCAGGAAGGAACTTGCGAGCCTACGGAAGAACCAAACACACCGTTTTGTTTCAGTGTTTGGTTCTCATGCATTGCCACTCTGTGCTGCACTTCCCTTTCCCCAGCTACTCACGTTGAGTTCTCAGATGTGTCCTCCATTCACTTGGCACCAATGGTTGTGAGTTCTGCACTTCTAAATGCTTCCTGCAACGTGGAGTTTGCCCTCATGCTGGTGCATCCCCAACTAAGCACAGCCCGCAGCGTGAGCACAGGGTGGCTTTTGGGCATGTCACAGCTCTTCTGCAAAAGAAAAACCAAACAGCAACTTTGTGAAACCCCAGCTTAATGAGAATTGACTGCTCTCCATGAGAAGTATTGATTAATTACTCTGCAGTGGAAAAAAGGTGACTGCGATGAAACACATTTTCCAACTGCAGCACAAACAATTGCTTTTGAGGCAGAGAGAGCCTGGGTTGAGAAATATACCGAAATGAAGTCATCTGTGGGATGGAGACAGCAGCCAGGTTTACTGGAGCGCAGAAAAACAGCCGGAGCAATTTTGGCCAAAGAGTTTCTTTCAGCAGTGTGTGAAGCAGGATCGTCTCCTGTGCTTTTTGGCTCAATATTGGGATTTTTAAGAAGAATTTCTTTATGGGACTGTGTACTTAAGCATCTGCCTTGGTGCACAGGGCGTGCTGAAATCTGCTCAGTCTCAACAGCCTGCAGTGCTCCCTGGGGAGGCAGCCCTGCAGTTTCTGGTTGCTGTGGGCTGGTGGAAGTGCCCTGGCCATGCCCCGTGTCCTCTTCCTAATTCACTTACTGCTCATAACAGAAACACCATGACAATCTGACCTGCTCTGGAAATGGGTAAGAAAAAAAAAATCATTGGAAAATGTTATTTCTGGGAACAGTAAAAAGAAAACACAGTTTTGTATGGCCAGCATGTGAATGGGAATCCAAAGGCAAATGAAGAAATTCCAGCTGTGCTTCTCCCAATAAGCTGCACAGGTGCCCTGGGAAGGGAGGACACAAAAGATGCTCTGTGCTCACCTGCTGATCTCAGCACTGGAGGATTTACACGGGGCCCTTTTTCAACCATTAAATCCATTTCCATGAAGTGCATCCAGCCCTCACGCTGTGACGTTCGGTCCCCGCTGCGTGAGCCCTGGGCTCAGTTCCTTTCTGTGACACAGACTTCAGGTGACCTCAGTCATGTCACTGCATCCATTGGCACTGAAATTGCCTTCTGGGCGTTTGAATGTACGCTGAGAAGAAAAACACATTAGAGGTGGTAAAAAGTCTGATAATTGGATAAAAGCCATATCAGTGCAGAATTTAGATAGAAATAAGGTTCACTCTATGCGTTTGGGCACCAGGTTCATTCTCTCCAGGGATGGATTGTGTAGGATCGTGCAGGTGATTTATTGGGCTAGCTGATTCTCAGCTGCGTTTCCAGTCCCCAGTGCCACAGGTAGTGGCTGCTCCTCAGGAAGAAGGAAAGAAGGGACAGATATAGCGACTTTCCCCTCAAAACATCCCTGCTGCCAGATTCAGAGCTACATTTGGTGACCACTTCAGCCCTTCTCCAGCACTGTATGCCCAATACTTTGCACTCAGGCAGCTTCTTTTAAGTGGTGCGCAGTGATTCTAGGCACAAACCACATCTGCAATTAATTGGATTTGCGGGCCCAACTTCCACGCACCCCTTTGAAATGTTCCCTTAGGAGATCATAAAAGGCTGGGACTGAGCAAAGTAGTCAGAGAAAGGTATAATGTGGAGAAAACCCCTTTGTTAATCCCGTTCTGCCTATCTTTCATTATCACACCTTAATATAACATCCTACAGGTTTGCTGCTTCGGCTCTGCTGGTGAGAGGCAAATGATGTCTTAATGAATGATGGTGCCTTCAGCTGATAACGGACTGCCCCTCTCTCCGTTGAAAGGAGATTGTGCTGGGCTCAGTGTGTCCAACCACACTTAGCATAATTGGATGAAACTTGTAATAGTTTGTTCACTCCAGGTGGGTACAAAAGCCATGGCAAAAAATCCCAATGATAAAATATCAATTGCTGTCTCTAGCTTGAGGGCCTAATTGTGGTTAATGGCACAACTAGAACAGCGGGTAACGAAAGACTCACCCTGGCAGCTGGAGCACAACACTGTGTCCTCAGCATAAAGCCACTGAGCTGGGGCTGGAGCACGGCAGGCTGCTGGGGTCACGCAGCAGTTCCTTTCCCTGCACTCAGGAAGCATAGCAGTGTGCACTCAGCCCTGCTGCTCTCTCCCTCCAGCTCCTGCAGCCTCTCTATCTTACAACATTGTCCCAAAGCCATTACTTTTATCCTCTGAGTGATTTTTTCACTTAGCGCATACATCAGAACTAAAATACCTAATATTAGCTCGTTTAAGTTCATGTTCAATGATGGATTAATCATTCCTATTTCCTGGAGCACAGCCCAGTCCATTTCGTCTAAGGGCCAAGAAGAAATGTTCCCTTGGCTCTTCAAGTTTGGGACATCTGCTGTGCTTTGCATATCTACATGTCTACCAAGGAAAAGCGACAACAAAAAATAACAACCCAAAGCAAGACATGGTGATTGCTTAAATTAAAAGTAGTAAAGCTATAGATCATAACTGTTGGCTCCTGCTTTAATGGCAGGTATAAAGGAGGACCATTGACTGTGCAGCAGCACAGCCATCATAAGCCTGTGCTCCCTCTGAGGTTTTAGATGTCACATCATGTTAGAGTGGATATTGCTTTTCAGTGCACTACGCTGTATCGTGGGCCACACAGGAAAATGCAGGGAGCCAGCAAGTCCTTAATGGGCAAACATAGTGATGGCAGACACTGATATTAGCTCTGGGCAGGCTGGGGTGATGGAGCCACGCTCTCTGAACGCTATGGCCAAAGTAAAAGTCAGAGGTGAGTGAGAAAACGGAGATGCTTGAGGTCTTCTGTGTCCCAGAATTAATAGAGATGCCAGTGAGGCAGCACAGTGAGTAAATGATGGGAAGAAACATCCCGATCTGTCATCCCTGTGGGCAGCACTCACAGCACGAATGGTGGGAGCTCAGGTGCTCTCAAACCAGGAGAATCACTTTGCTGTCGAGATCTCTACTCTTCTCCTGCCTCTTGGAAACTTCTCTGTTTGATTGGTCCTAGCCCAAGAACACCTCTATCTTTTTGCATTGTGAAAAAAAAAAAAAAAAAAGATGTAACAAGAAAATAAAACATTACAGAAAATCTCCTTTATCCTGCGCTCAGCAATTACTCTTATTGTCAGCAGGAGTAAAGAAGCATGTACCATTTGAAAGTATTTAGAACTGACTGCTTGTTTTCAAAACACTGGATCTTTCAAGGGACTGCTCTCTCCTCATTTGGTGACACAGGCAATTAAGTTTTTAAGAGGTTCTCTGCAGCACTAGCAGACTATATGATATTCTTGAGGCGTCTTTATAGCATCCTAAAGACAAATTGCTTGCATCCTTTCCTGGAGAAGAAAAGGCTGAATTCCACTCCTGGAAGCTGACCAAGCTCTGTTTCACGTGACACCCAAGCTGGCTGTGCCTCGTTACTGCTCCCATCCACCATGCAGCAGGGGCAATAATTCCAGGGGGAAATAAACGTTCCCCCATTCCAGTGCCCCTCTACAGGGAGGGGAGGGCTTGGTGCTGCCCTAAGCAGCACCGGTGGCAGGGGAGATCCTCTCCAGCTCCAAGAGCAAAGTAGAATTCAGATTAAGAAGAAGCAAGAGAGGATTGATCCTCAGGATTGGCCTTCAGCTGTTCCAGAAGAATATTTCTATTAAACTGAAGCCATCCTTTCTGGCTGTAATGTATTTCCTCATTACTGTAAATATCCACATGGCATTTATGATCCAGTTGCTGGAATGACATTCCACAGAGCTGGTTAAGGAAATCACCTCCAATCTCACAAAGCACAAGGCTCAAGACAAATCAAGTCTGTAAGCAGTTCTGCACTCCAGGTTGTTTTATGAGCTGGGCCATTGTTTACTTAGGGTTAAAGCTAAAGAAGTTCATTTCATCACCTGGAAAAGGCACAGTGTCTGTAGGAGGCTGTGTTCCTTGGGGGTGTTGGTGCAGTTACTACAATCAACCTCGGCACCACCTTCTTCCCTTTGCTGCTTGCAAGCCTGTGTCATTCATTCCTCATTTCCTCTCTCCCAGCAATGCTTCAGTGGTATTTAGAATGGGATATAAATGTCAGCAAGCCTGCAAAAGGACTCTGCAGGCAGAGGGTAGGTATGGAGAGCCCTAGGATCGTGTTACACTGAAACCTGAATGCTGGGGAAGGGGCTGATCCGCCTCCTGGGGTTCTTTGTAAGGTGCAGGCTCTTCAGGGAGCCTGGCACTGGGCAACGGCCACTGACAGGCTGTGAATGATGGCATCTCTCACTGCTCCTTCCAGAAGTACACTTCTGATGTGTTCAGGTGATGAGTGCACAGGAGACAGATGGGCTCATCTGACACCTCTGTGTCATGGCAGGATCCACAGGGGACACACATGGGAAGTGATGATGCCACGAGTGGAATCCCTCTGTAGAGTTGTGGCAGTGCTGTCTCCTTTCTTGCTGGCTTTGGGAATGGCTTTTTCTAGAGAGCCATATGTAGCATCCCACTCTTGCTTCATGTTTCAAAGGGTTGTGCTTGTAACTGCCCCTAGGCAAGGACAGTGGCAGCAAGATGCATCCTGCAATGCTGATCAAGACCAATGTCATTTAGAAGTGAGTGGAATCACCTGGCAGATTTAACTGAGACTGGACTGGGCTTCTGCTTGAAAGGTTTGGACAATGTCACCACACAGAGGTCACACAAGCTGCAATTAAAAGCATGGCCTCCAGTCTGTGCAGGCCCATCTTACCAGGCTGCCATGTTCGGTTGAGTTTTGAGCATTTCATACACTGGAGTCTCACAGCCTTTCTGGGCTCCCGGTCTGGCATTTGTCCATTCTCATGGTGGGCGTTTTTCACCATCTATTGACAATTTCCTTGCTGCCATTTGTTCACGTTGCCTCTCGTCCTGTCACTGTGTATCTCCAAGGACAGTCTGGCTCTGCCTTCTGCACACCCTCTCTTAATAACCATAGACATCAATAACATATCCACTTTGCCTCTTCAAAAAAACCGCTTTTTTCTCAGCCTTGCTCTACCACATTGACATATCTTATATATGGGAATCCTAAAACTGGCCATGCTACCTCTGGTACACGTAGAAACAGCTCTGGGATTTGCATCTGCAGCCCTCAAGCAGCTCCAGCTGTGTTGCACTAATTCATCGCCTGCCGGCGGGTGTCAGGAGCTCTTGGAATAAAGCAGAAGTCGGGGAACTTTCTCGGCTGGTTCCCCTTTGACAGATTTCAAGCATTCACTCTTCTCTCATCTGGCTATTTGTAAGGGGCTCACACATCTATTGCCGCTCCGCTAGAGCTTGTCTTCACTGCTGGAAAGCTTCATTAGTTCAGGACAGCTAGTGCATATCTACTGTTCAGAGGTAAAACCAGAGTGTAAGACAAGCCACGTTACTTACACGGTGAGCGAAACTCATTAGAGTCAAGCTCAGCAGCAGACTTAGGCTGACTTTATCTTTCCGGTGTCTTTACTTGGGATAGCACAAGGCTTTGTTACACAGAGGAAAAAAAGGTGGGGATTTTTTGTTGAGGTTAAAGGAATCTTCTTACTGACTTTTCGGGGACAGACCAAAACTCAGAGTGTTTGGGGCATACCTGGGGGAAGAGAAAAGAAGATGATCCCCCAAGGCAGCTCCAATGGGGCAAAATGCTACAGACAAAAACCTCCTGGTCTCACCATAAACCCTTTCCCTGGGAAACTCCAGACAGGCCCAGATTCAGGATGTAAGAGAAAAAAAGCTCTGTAATGTAAGGCTGAGACAGCTCTTTCTGATGTTTACAGTCCATTCTTTCTTGCCCCTTCTACATAACAGGAATAACACACGTTATGTGATCACAGGAGACTGTCAAGGATTTTCCCAAGCCTTTGGTGATTTTAGGTTCCTCTGTTATTTAAGCACCAAATCAGAGACACTGGAAAGACAGCAGGTATTGCTGTAAATGCCAACCATTCTTCTGGAAGGGGAAAAAATGGCCTTGTGCGAGACTCAGTGAAAAATGGAGAGTCTCCAGATCACTCATTCTTCTGCAAACCTCCGGCCTCAGAATATATTTTGCCACTGGTGTGATCTAATTCCAGGAACAACACAGTGAGCAGAGGCTTGGACCTTGGGCACATTCCCCTTTTGGCTAAAACAGCAAAGATCTTTAGCTGGAAATGCCTGCTGCTGACAGCCTGCGTGATGGCTGCGTCCCAAGCACTGCTGGCATAGTCGCAGAGGAAAAAAATAAAATACATTTCATTCCCCAATGGTCATGCTGTAATGGCATGAAATTAGAAACTCTAATCAATAGTGCTTTACACAGCATGACTCTCATGTCAAAAGAGCCCATGGTTTAAAAAAGAAGAGTCACAAATAAATATGAAAATCAAGGCTGTGAAGCGTCAGTAATGAAGTATAATTCTATGAAGCAATCCCATCCAGTGATTCTCTTCACAAAACCTTTGCTCACCAAATCCTTCCTTCTTCACACCTCTCTGAACTTCGATCTCCAAATAATTTTCATGTGTTTATTTGCCCTTTGCATGTGAAATGTCACTGATTTGAATGTGAGTGATGAAAAGGAAAGAAGGGGAAGAAGGGGAAGAAGGGGAAGAAGGGGAAGAAGGGGAAGAAGGGGAAG
>JAPSGF010000022.1:5055069-5110435 GCA_035772895.1 Perdix hodgsoniae
AGGGAAGGGAAGGGAAGGGAAGGGAAGGGAAGGGAAGGGAAGGGAAGAGGGATGCTTCAGAGCTTTAACAGCTTTGTTGACTTTCTTTAATTCTATGGTCTATAAGACAAAACCCTATGTCATAACCCTTCCCAACCGACACGCTGAATATCTAAAAAGGGAGGGGTGTTTTGGATAGGGTGTACTTGGTCATGTTTCACTCTGGTGAGGTTTAGCCAATCTCTAATCTGCACTGCAGCCCCCAAATACCTGCTTTGTTTCTCTCCCAGCTCCCATCGGAGCCAGTACACCTGAATCAGCCCAGCAGATCAATTCCCTATGTTGGGAATTGATCTCCCACATCTCTCCTTCTGAAGAACAGTGACCTCCCCTTCAGAGCAGTCCGTTACTTTCATGCCATGTCTGAGAAGTGGGACAAAAGCCAAATCTGTCTCTTCTCAACCCTTAATAGGAATGGTGACTTGTGCATACATGCAAAGCTGTAACTTCGGGGCCTTCAAGTCACCAAGCATCTGTTAAGCAGCATCACATCAGGCCCTGGGGATGGTGATGTTAGAAGGTCACCCTGCTGTCCTGCACATCATACTGGCAAGCACCATTACATACTACCAGAAGACAATTTTATGTGTGGTCAAGAATTTTTGATTATTTTAGATGAGGAAACCCAGCTGTTGAATGCTGTATTTCAGGTGAAACAAAACCCGCAGCCAGCACTCCTTCTCACACTAGTAATGAAGATAATCTTGACCTGTCATTGACTTCTTTTCCAGAAATAGCAGGAGAGGGATTTTCAAATCCTCTCAGGTTTGCAAAATGTGATCTCACTCTACTCCTTTCATCTCCTGATACTGAAAGATGGAGCTTGTTCTGTTCTGGCTGGATGTACTTCTATACTCCAGCAGCAAACCATGAAAGGGAATCAGGTTTAAAGAGAAAGAAAAACAAAAAACAATAAAGAGTTTGGAGTGTTAACATTTACTTGGGTTTGTCTGGACTTTGTCAGTATTGAATTCCAGCACGATTGACCAGGCTGAACATTGCACAGAAGAGATGAGCAACATAACAAGCTTTGTATAGAAAGAAAGGCTGCTGGGCAGAGGAAGAGATCACAGTTCTCTGTATGGCAGTGGCAGACAGGGTAAGAAGTTGGAGATCTCAAGGGCAGTGAGGAAGAGAGGTAGGCTGGCTGGGAAAAGGCTTCCTGTAGCCCTCCAGCATCAGCACTGGTTTGGGATATGCTGCAGGGTAGCAGCTTGAAGAACAAGGTGGGGAAACATGGCAGTGGTGAAGCTGATCCTTCCCAGATGAAGAAAATCTGAGGATCTCATTGACACTTAAGTCTGGTTTCTAGAAAAAAACATACACAGAAAAACTGCACAGCTACAGTAAAAGGCAGCAGTTTGCCTAAGCAATTCCTCCCAAACCGCAGCGAAGGCACAATTCATAGCCTGCTTTTTCATTTCCATGAATCTTAATTGCCCACATAATAATTGCAGAAGTATTTAATAATACAAAGCATATGGGCCAGATGTTCAACTGGTGTAAATCAATAGCACTGGGGAAGCTGCAGCGGTGCTGTGCTGGAACAACCTGAAGGGCTGCAGATGCCTTTTTAAGGTGGCTCTCAGGACTTCAGCACCCTCTTATTGCTGCCACTGAAAACAAGCTGAAGTTTTTTGCCTGCATACAAATTGCCACCCATGCCAAATGCCCAGAGTCTCAAATAAGGCAACTAAAGCTAAAACCAAATTGACTTAAAGTCACTTAAAATCACTGTTTTGGCCATGTCAAAGCTTTAACGTGGCCACTTGCCTTCATACTTGATTGTAACCTAACTTGAATGGGGACAGCCAGCAGTCCCTGACCAGGCACCCACCCAATGCCTTGGTTTAGTCTCACCAGTCACTGTGCAAGCTCTGCTTTATTTGCTTCCCACCATTAAAAAAAAAGAAAAAATGGAAAAAGAAGAAGAAAAAGCTTTTAATTCACTTCCTCCTGGGAGTTACTGTGATGCTCATTGATCTACTCCATGAGTACTTCACAAACGCTAATGGATCTAGTGAGATTCGCCACTAATCTCCTTCTGCAACTTGGCACCAAGCTGCTCACTTCTGATGGTTTCTCTTTTTACAGTTGTTTTTCTTTGCTACCTGTTTCAGAGTCACTCCAGGCCTCATTAATTGTTCATCCCTTGTCCCTAGAAAATTTTCCTTTTAATCTTTCCAGTAACATGTTGGATACTGATGTGAAATAGACTTTAATTTGCTGCCTTTCACACTTGCAAAGATACTATTTGAACCGATAGTGGCGTTATCAGTTGCACATAGATACACGTAATTGAACTGAAAAGCGTTGCAAGACATGTATTCATTGGACTTCTGATCTCATTTGTTAGAGTGCCTCAGGGAACGGGCAATTTCACCTCCTCAAATTATGAAAACTGGCCATAGTTACTTAAATGGAATAAAATAAATCCTGGGGCACGTGTCCCCCCTGGAAACTGGGTTGGCAACTGTGCCCATAAGAGAATTAAGCTGCTCAGTGACAGGATAGTATTGTGCAAAATATATATATAGCGGGGAGGCCAGGTAAAGTTTTTTGTAGAGGTTCCCAGGTTAATATCCATCCACTAATGTGGCTCCCTGGTTGAGAGTCTCGCAGCTTTCAATAAATTACACGGAGACTATGCAGATACGACTGCCTGCTGTAGTTGAAAATAACCTACCCTTGTGCTAATTATGTCTAGGGCCAAGCAGTGACCTACTCTACTTCCACAACTAGATTTTCAGCTGCCATCAACAGTTGGATGCTGAGGAGAGCTGCATATGTGCACAGCTGGGCTCTTTTGGCAACACAGAGCAGGAGGAAGGCTACTCATGACCTGACCCTTGGCATGCTGGTCCTGAAGCTCATCCACATAGCAAGCAACTTACTTGTAATTTGTCCTTTTTTTTTTTTTTTTCTTTCTCTTTGGGAAGAAATTCCAATATTTGTAAATAAAAGTAGTTGTCTCTGGACTCAAGCAGACTCTTTAGTGGGGTCTTTTGTGATACAAGGAGGGGATATGGTTTCAAAGTAAAAGAGGGGAGATTTATGCTGGGTATAAGGAAAACATTTTTTATGATAAGGGTGGTGAGGCCTTGGCACAGGTTGCTCCAAAAGGTGGTGGTTCCCCATCCCTGGAGACATTCGAAGTCAGGCTGGGTGGGGTTCTGAGCACTGATGAAGCTGTGGGTGTCCCTGTGCACTGCAGGGCATTGGACAAGATGGCCTTTAAGAGTTCCTTCCAACTGAAATGGTTCTATCATTCTATGAACTAGAGCTGAGACCCCTATTGCCTAGAGCCACAGGTGCCCTGTTACAGTACCCAGTACTTCTTTGCCCTTTAAGGATGTTACCTGCAAAAGGTTTGTTTGCCATTCCTGCCAGTCAGTGCTTATCCCCATGAAGACAGCAAGGTGACATCTTTTGTCTGAGTTGTCCCAATACCAGAGCCACGTGGCCTCCTTCTCTTCCCCTAAGAGATGATGCTGTTTAACTGCTCCTGCAGAAACAGGTTGGAAAGCTGTCCAGGGTCTTGTGTCCTGCTCTCTTTTTCTGCTATTTTTTTCCATAAAGTGCCAAACAAACAATGCACAGTGACCTTCTTGGGGGCTGAGAATCCAGCCCATGTGTCAGATAGCAGTCATCACAGCTGTTAATGTGCTGCTGTGTGAGAACATTGCTATGGGATTCACAACATCATTCCAAATCCAAGCTGCACATTTTTTAATTATTGGTATTCTTCTCCAGTACGAGAAATATTTGCATAATTTCCCAGCAGTAGAAAACGGAAAAATCAAGACAATAAATGAAAAGATGCACCGATTCACCACTGAAGTGCATGTACATTTGCTAGCATTGTTCATTTTCTTGCATATCTTAGGCAGACACAAGGAAGAGTGGTTCCTGAATTTGGCTTAGACAGAATCAAACTGACTAGCAGTAGCTGAGGAGCTGGCCCTGTGTTACTGTGTTTATTCCACGAGTTTCTCATGGAGCCCAGATAGCTTTGGAAAGAATGCCAATTCAGACAGTGATCCTGCAAATATTTAAGCAGTGAATATTGTTGCTGTTACAGGCAGAGCTGCTGGCACCAGTGTGGCTGCTCACAGCAGTGGAGTGAGCCAGGGGAAGAGAGTTTGTGAAGCCAAGGCAGTACAGAGCAAATATGTTTTACCATTTGCTTTTTAATGGTATGGGAGCACATGACACAGGCAGAGCATTGCCCACGCACAGGGAAGGGGGAAGTGTAAGCCATGGCTCTGGGCTTAGCAGAAGAGGAAACAGGTGATGGGATTGGCACTGGGACTCCGACGCCTCCACAGAAGGTATCCAGCTATGACTACAAGGCTCTTATGGTCCCTTCTTCAAATGGGAATTAGGGACCTAAAGCAAGTAAGTGCTGCAACCCATTTCTTCCCATTCAATGGTGATGACTTTAAACCAATTTTTAATTGCTCTTCTGCAGGTCCAGCTGCCCACGTGAAAACTAAAGATGTTTTTTTGACCCTATCTTGTCTACGTTTGTGAATGGTTCAGATACTTTCCTTCCTGGCACCATATAACTCAAAATGCCATTGCCCTGATGATGTATTTTGAAGGAAGACCATTCTCACGCTGTACTATATCAGAGGAATGACAGGTCCTTGTAGTGTACATCAGCAGAAAGACGACACTCAGCTTTTGTGGCTTAATGGCTCCAAGATATATCACGGAAAGTGCTGTCTTATTTCAGGAGCCTGAGGGGAGGCACAAGGTGTTATCATCAAAATGAAACAGAAAAGCTGGTCAGATTTGGAATCTGCAGTCCCAGGATGATAGCAACAGGCAGGGGGCCATGGAATTGTATTTGTATGGTAGGTAGGGATTGCGTTTCCTCATGACTTCATCCCAAGCGTGTTCCTAAAGCCGTCCCTTCAGGATTTAACTTTTTGCTTAATTTTTACCATCTGCTTCAATCCCATGGACTTTGTGTGGATTTGCATGCGTTTAATTTTAAGCGTGTTTTGTTACCACACTACTTAGGGATGGTAATCTGGGTTTTATAATGCTGAGCTTAGTTCTGTATATTCAGAAGAAAAGGAGAATAAGGAAATAATTCGGTAAAGTCTAGCAAAGGATGAGGAAAGACTGATTTGTGAAGAAATGACATGAATCTTCCTCGTTGATATTTTTTACTGAGGACTTCATTAAACAATGAAGAGAAAAGGAGCAGAAGCTCCACCAGCTCCCAAAAGCAGGTGAAAGCACAGCCTGCAACCAAATGCAAAGGAAAATCTGCAAGAGGACACGTGTACCTTTGTGAGTCCAGAAGTGGACATGACACAGAGATGACCCCAAAGCAAAGCCCTGGACTTACACACACAAATATGGATTTCTAATAGGGCCTGATGGAGGGTGATCCCAAAGCCTCAAAGGCAGCTCTTTCATTGCAGAGCATAGTGATGAGCACAGTAAGCATGGCAGGGTTGCAATCTACCCAACCTGGAACAGGATTTCTAGATTGAAGCTGAAGTCCTCAACCCTAATTCCACCATTCAAATACTGACTCAGGCTTCATCTCATAGATTTAAAGCCTGACACAAGCTCCCAGGCTATGCTATATAAATCTGGTCGTTGCAATCAGCGTGTTGTTATAAATTAGGTATCGATAGTAAGTTCACTGGCAGTGCTATCTTTCTTCAGTAAAAATATACCAGCAGCATCAAATGTAACTAGATTTAATTTCATGCTGAAGAGTCTGTGAATATTCATTTTTAAATAGTCACCAAGAGCCTAATTTTAATTTGTGTGATGTTCCTGCTAATACCAGTGCCTACTTAAAATAACCATTAAAAAGCCTTAAGAATATTAACAGCGAATTCTTACAGAAACGCACTAGAGTTTTATGTTTTGAATTACCATTACAGGCTTTTTGGTTTAACTCACGTTAAACAGATTCATTATTAACAAGAATGTGTGCAAATTAAAACAAGCCCATTAGAATCTAAAATCCCGTGCTAAAAAAGATTAGGGACATTTGAGATATTTTCTTCTCAAGGAATAAGTGTAATAAAAAATGATGGGGAGTGAAAACCAATACTTACAAAAGCACAAAAAGTCAACAGATTTGAGCCTTGAATTGTGATCTAGCACAAGGCTGGCTTGGGAACAGGGGATATAATGGGACTGACCTGGAGTTGTGCTCTGGATTTCACCCTGCACAACAGAAACTGCCCGTCAGGTTGCCAAAATCCAGCATGTTGAGTGCACCAAGCAGCATGGATTGAGCCCCTGGAAGAAGGTTCTTTGCTCCAGCACTAAAATATACACAGGGTGAATCCATGCTAAGGTTTAAGCGGCAGTTAAGTGACTTCACACTGCAAAATGTACTTCTACTTCAGTTGCTTTCACAGGCTTTGGCTCCCTGCTCCCGTATTGATCTCCCCTGCTAAATAACCCTCAATTCGATAGAGCCATCAATGAACAGTCTGCTGCTCTAATAAATCACATGAATATTTACACTGCCCCGTGTAAAATACATCTTTTGACATATTGGGTGCTTTATGTGCCCGTTCTCTGTCTAGTTACCTCTGTCCTTGTCTTTACCTGTTGCATTGTGGCAGGGAGACAGTGACCCTGTCCTCAGCTCCAGTGAGCTGCGGTGAATTATCTGTGTTAAAACTCCCTCCTGTCAAGCTGCCAAATCTTTTGCATTAATCCTGAAAATTACAATTAATGAGCGCTAAGAGGATCTTTCCACCTTTGTGTGGGGCTCTGCTCTGTTGTAATGATTCCTGCTTCTCCGCCAGCATCTGGAAGCCTCCTGTGGTCCGGGCTGTTGGCTCTCGGGCAGTGCGCTCAGGAGGAGGCAGTAGGCAGGGCTCGTTCCTTTCCTTCTCTCATAGCCTGCCACA
This sequence comes from Perdix hodgsoniae, assembly GCA_035772895.1. Classification (NCBI taxonomy): domain Eukaryota; kingdom Metazoa; phylum Chordata; class Aves; order Galliformes; family Phasianidae; genus Perdix; species Perdix hodgsoniae. Next base: position 5,062,008 of record JAPSGF010000022.1, read on the forward strand.
AAAAGTGGTCTTTGGTGATGACGGGGGAGATTGGAGTCAACAGGAGCCCACGACCATCAGAGCACGGAGTGCCTCCCCCACAGTGCAAAAGGTCACATCATCACTCCATCATCATCCCAGGTATTCTGAAGTTATTGTTTCTGTGACCCACGATGAGGTGAAGCTCAGGGCTGGGAATTAGGTTGCCATAGGTGTACAGTTCAACTTCGGTTGGCTGAGGACTTGAAATAGCCCCTCTGAGACTCTGGGAATCAATTCCCTAACCTTTTAATGCAGTTACAGATTCAGTTCCTTGAGGACTACAAAAAAAAAAAAAAAAAAAAAAAAAAGGTATTTTTAGTTATTAAGAATCAGAATTTAGAGTCTCACTGACATGCAAATAAATTGTCTGTGTGAATGAACTAGGGATCTTTAAATCAGCTGTAGATCAGTAAATCACCCCACTGCACACGGAACCACTCTATTTCTAGGATTCAGAAGGATTCGTTCATTTCCTTAAGCACAAACTCGTTGCCATTCTGTCACGACAACCCTGCCTCTACTTGGATACACTGAATGGCTCCAGGAAGGCTTTCTGTTGTTGTGCAAGCCACAATAACTAAGTTATGTTGCCATTGGCAGGTGCTGGCTCCAGTTCATTCAGTCATCAGATAGAAACGAAAATATCTCGTACAATTCAATGGGCTGCTAAGTCCTGTGCTCCTACTTTCACAAACCTCTCCATTGACATTTCCTCTTCAGGACTATTTATCTGATACACAACTCCTTTTTTTCTCTCTCTGTGTTCACTTGACCCCAGCCTGGGTTTATATAAGCCACTTCACCATGAATAGAGCATTTGTGCATTTCCAGCTTTTCTGTGCTAGAAATAATCCTACAGCTATCACTAGAATTATGTTAAGGAAAAAGAAAAAAAGAAAAGAAGAAGCAGCAAGGGATGTTACTGTAGAAACAAGGTTTCTTACTCTATTTCCTTAGAAAGGAAATATTAGATAACTGCTTCCCCTGAGTTAGTAATTTCCACTCTCTTTGGTGGAATTATTTCCCATTTGAACTAATAATGAATTTAACTTGTAATTCCTCGGTTTAATCTATAAAATCAGCCAGCAGCAGCTCTGTGAGGTTAAGCTCTTTAATTCTAGAGAATGCAAATAGAATGAGAAAGTTAGAGCAGCCCAAATACCTACTGGCCCCGAGCAGACAACTTCTGGAGGTTACTTCTATCTGTATAGGTAGGAGCCTATAAATGTAGGGGGATCTGAACAGGATGGGGTTAATAGGATTAGCAAGGCAATAGGCAGTGTGGAGCTGGTCAGGAGTGCATGTCCCCATCCTGTGCATTCACACAATTTCAAGCGCTTAATGGACTTCTGATCTCAGCTGGGGACTGGAGCTGCTGCTATTACATAAAACGGTGATGATTTCAAGGCAAAGGGAGACATTTCACAGTAGTCATTGCTGACATGAGAACTGTCGGGTATGTCCGTACACTGCATGCCGTGCTGCACACAGAGCCCCAGTGGCTCTGCTCCAGTCAGCTGTATGGCTCTGTCCTGCTGTGTCTTGTGTGATGCTCACAGACCTACCCAGTCCTATTCAGTCCCAAATCTCTTATGGGCAATGAGGACTTTGGTAAGAAGATGTTTGTTGTCAGGCCAGTGAACCTCACTGCTTGAAACATGAGAAATCCTTCAGGGCTCCCAGTTTATCTGACACAGAGAAACCTCTGCTGGTATTTGGCATCAGTGAGATCCCATTAACACAGTCATCTGCTGGGGTCACAAACACATGCTGGAAGAGCTGAATGAAAACTGTGGGAATAACAGTATTCTGTGAGATTTGCTTTTCAAAGGCTTAAATACCAGATCTGCATGGGAAACAGGTGTAAACAGAAAGATGTGAGATCTGGGAAGAAGCAGGACAGCAAACAAGCAGCAGTATGTCACTGGTAGATGCCCTGTCCCTGGAGGCATTCCGGGTCAGTCTGGAGGGGCTCTGAGCACCTGATGGAGCTCTGGGTGTCCCTGTTCACTGAAGGGGAGTTGGACCTTTACAAGTCCCTTCCATCTCAAACAATTCTGCTGTAACATGTAGAGACAATTGGGGCTCATCTCAAAGAAACTCTGTCAGTATAAGATGCAATTTGTGCAACCTAAGGTGAAACAGGGATTCTGCCTCTCTTGGCTGGAGATCTTGGGTGCACAGGGGAGGTAGAGGGGAACATAACATCCATGTGAAAGTGCTGCATCCTGGGAAGGGTATGGGATTCTGCCAGCAGCTCACGAATGTGGGAAATACCACAGCTATGGGACAGTGTAACCACACGCTGGGTGATGGACTTAACACCTCCTTTGGTACAAAAGACCCTCTCAACTCTCATCACTGCTGCCCAGCATCAGGGGGGAGACAGTGCTGTCTGTGAGATCACCGGCCTCCTTTACCTCCTGGCATTGTTAGGGTTGGTGTTAGCTCTTCCTCTGAGAGGGCAAAATTGACTCCTTCCTTTGAACACACTGGAAAGGCACTTGTGGATGGAGATGATGCTGGGATAGCAGAGCTAATAAAATCAGCAGAGAAGCAGCATTTATCAGCTAGAAAAGCAGAGCAGTAGTTTTTTCAGGAACACATAGGCTCTTGCTTTGATGTTGCATTCAAGTCAAAGCAAGGGCATGTTTTAAATTCCCAATAACCCAAGTTTCTTTTTAAGTTCCCAAGCCTGGCTGAGCTCTTAAAGACAAGAGGAGATCTTGCTTCTGGGGTTGGCTTTCCCAGGCAATCACAATTCTGCTCAGAATACTATTTAAATACCAATTATTTTAATTCTCAGCAGAAATATTACAGGCATTCAGATTTTTTTTTTTTTTTTTTCTTAACAGCCAAAGGGAGACATTTCCAACATCTATCAAACCCCTTTTATTTTAATCCACATTAAAATTTCTTTCCAAAAGAACTGGGCAGTGGAGCATAATTTATCATTATAGCTCGAAGATCTGTCATGGCAGAGCCTGCTGCCTCATGCCAAGCCAACCTGCCTGATGTAACCTTTTGGGGGCAAGGAGGGTTGGCTGGGGAGCAAAGGGTAGTGAAGCCAACAAGTTAGGGAGAACAGACAGGTGGGAAGGAGCAGTGTCTCATGCCTCCCTGCAAACAGCAAGTTCCCCCATCTCCTGCACTGTGGAGAACATTTCTACCTCTTCCTCGGATTTTGTCCAAACAGCCAGCAGGCAGGGCACAGCCTGAGACGTGGCTGGCCATCAGTGTGCATTCACATCACAGAATCACAGAATTGTAGGGGATGGAGGAGACCACTGGAGATCGCCCAGTCCAACCCCCCTGCTAAAGCAGGTTGCACAGGAAAGCATCTACGAGGATTCTGAATATCTCCAGGGAAGGAGACTGTCCCACCTCTGTGGGCAGACTGTTCCAGGGCTCTGACACCCTCATAGTAAAGAAGTTTTTCCTCCCTTTAGATATTTAGAAGTATTGATAAGATCCCTGCTCAGTCTTCTCCAGGCTGGACAGCCCCAGGCTCTCCTCATACAGGAGACGCTCCAGCCTCCCACCATCTCTGCAGCCCTCCGCTGAACTCTCTCCAGCAGTTCCCTCTTACTTCAACTGAGGAGCCCAGAACTGCATACAGCACTCCAAATGTGGCCTCCCAGGGCAGAGCAGAGGAGGAGGATCACCTCCCTTGCCCTGCTGGCCACATTCCTTGTAATGCACCCTAGGACACTGTTGGTTTTCTTGGCCACCAAGGCACGCTCCTGGCTCATGGTCTCCCTGTTGTCCTAACACCAGGTCATCCTTCTCTGCAGATCTCCTCTCCAGCAGGTCATTCCCTGACCTGTACTGATGCACGCCGTTGTTCTTCCCCAGGTGCAGGACTCTGCACTTTCCCCTTTGAACCTCACCAGCCTCCTCTGCCTGTCCAGTTCTCAATGGATGGCAGCACAGATGGTGACACTCCTGCTGTGACAGCAGAGCACCACTGATTTACGGTCACCCTTCCTCAGGCCCTGGCAACCCTCTCAGAGGGAAACGGAATCATTTGGTACCTTGTCTGTTCAGATCCCACGTTGGAATAGCAGCCTTCAGGAGGGTGATTAGGTCTCCTGCTGCCAAGAGCCATCATGCTGCACAACAGGACTGCTCCAAAGCTGTCATTTTTATTTCCTTTAACGGCTGCTCTCAAATTAAGGGTAATTGCAATGAATGCCCTGGCATGAACGTCAAGTCAGGAGTCGTGTAATGGAAGTTTTAGTTCTGTTATTAATGACCAGTGCTATGAAAAAGGGAAGAACAGATGCTAGAGAAGACCTGCCATGTCACAAAGAGATAGTCACATGTTTCTCTCACCTAACCCCAGGAGGCTTCTGAGTTGAGTGGCATAAAAATTCATGAAATAGTGGTGAAGGGCTCTGCTTGGCTCCCTGCAGTGCCAGAGGACCACTGCCTGTACCCTGAAAGCTTCCCAAGACGGCAGAATCTGTAGCTCACCTTAAGTTCAAAGCTGTCTCCTCTCTTTCCTCTTCATTCTTCAGCTGCACCCATTGTGAACAGGGCACAGCTGTGGTTCTGGCCCTCGGACTGCATAGGAACGTTTAACATATTCTTAGCTTTTAAAGTACTATTCATCAGCTGCAATCAAAGGAGAGAGCCACCGCCATGCTGCCAGCCAAGGCACTCCAGCTCCCCACTGCCTCCCCATGCACAATCACATTGTGTGCTGCACTGGTGGTCTCCAGACCACAGCTTGGCAGACACTAGGAAAGGCCGAGGTGGTAAATGTAAATCCTGGCTGCTCTTAATCATACCCATAATGACCATATCATCAATCACAGGCCTTCTCAAGTGCTCAGCAACCACAGCCCAAGGGTATATTTTTCAAAGCATCCAATTCAGTGAGGTCTCTCGAAAAGCTGGGTCACCATTATTCCTACTCACGGAGGAAGAGGATTGCTTTTGATTGTCTGGTACTAATAGCACAGTAAGCTCAGCATCTCCCCCAGAAGTCTGCATGTAGTGATGGAACTCAGGGAAATTTGTGCAACTCAGAGTTTTGCTGAGCTTTCGAAGAAAACGAGCTGAAGAAAAACAGAATGTGCCAATAGAGCTGATCAGGAAAAAAACAAAACGTGCCAATAGAGCAGATCATGAAAGAGCAGCATTTCCATCATTCCTCTGCTCTCAGTATTTCTCACTGGGAACGTGGTCAAAACACTTCAGATATTCAGGCTTTCAGAGCTTCCTAAAAATGCTGGAATGCAGAGAAACGGTGAGAACTTCAGTTGTTACTGATTCCTCCTGCAGATCTCTAAAGGACCGAAGACCTGGCTAGACACAGAACTGGAGATCCTCATGTGAAAAAAGCCACATACGAACGATACACAAGTAATAAAAGCCCTGAATTCTCAAAAGAGTTACAAAAAAGCCGTGTGCAAGTCCCCAACCCCATCATCTCCACCTGAGTGACAAAGTGCTCAGCACAGCAACTCCATCGTGCCCTTGGGCAAAGCCGATTGTGAAGCCCATCCATGAAAGCACTAAGGACATTTGGAGCTTTTTCTAAATTCTGGTTGTGCGGTGTTATAATAATGATTCCATTTCACACCCAGGACAGAACTGAGTCAGACCTGTTTGATTCCGCTGGAAGAGCTGATGGAAGCTTTAACACTTTGAGGAGAGTTCAAGACGATTTTACAGCAGCGCGCCTTGGGGAAATTGAAATGTCAAGCATAATTTGGCACTTGAAACATGAAGGAGAAAGGCTTTTCATTTGTTTTCATCTGCATCTTCCCCTCCTCTGAACTGTACATGCTCCATTTCCCTCTCTTCCCTTAGCTTTCATTAGGCAGTGCTGAAATCTGCTGGATTTGAGAAATCTCCGAGGATAAACAAGTATCTGGTGTTAACCTGCTCTGCAAAGTCAATTTGACATGTCTCACTATTCTTCCCTTCTTGTTAGGCAAACTAGACCAAAACAAGCTTTTCCCCTGTTATCTATGTTTTCCCATGCATTCATTTGATTTTTCATGTAAGTCTAGAGGATTATCGCTCACTAGTCTAATTCTTAGCACCACGGGTTCCCTTGGAAAAAAAAAAGATATATAGGCTTTTGATCTGGGTTTCAGTCTCAGCCCTGGGTCTGGGGTGAATCCCAGGTCTGCCTTCAGCCAAGGGCTCAGAGCCACAGCAGTCCCCAGCACAGTGTGGGGCAGCCAGGACTGGGAATCCACAGCTCTGCTCTCCCACTGAAATAGAAGCATTCTCACAGCTGTCAGCACCAAAATGAGCTGGCAAACAGGTCTCTGCTAGGTGCAGCTCCTGGGAATGCTGATAATGTGTTCTTGGGAGATAAATTTTTAATTCCTCCCATCATCTGAGCAATTTCTGGTGAGACAGAGCCCAGATCCCCCCCGCACTCTGAGTTCTTCCCATAGGGGCTTTCCATGAGGCAATGCTTATTTGCTATACATGGAAGCTCGTGTGGCAACTTAGCAATTTTGGCTGAAGTTCACTAAAAAAAGTCAAAAGAGCTTTCAGTAAGTGAGAAACATATTGGTGTCAACTATCACAGTGACCTTCACATTTTCTCATCACTTAGCCATTATGGAATCATAGAATGGCTCAGGTTGGAAGGAAACTTAAAGATCATCTAGTTCCAGCTCTTCTGCTATAGGCATGGTCGCCAACCACTAAATTTGTCTCTGGAGCAGGTCGCCCAAGGTCCCATCCAATATGGCCTTGGGACATCCAGGGATGAGACACACGTGACTTCCATGATTTAGAATATGACAGAACTATGAAACATTTCAAGTTTGTGAAGGGTTTCAATCCACCAGAAATGTGGGTTTCGTTCAGAATGTTTTGGATTGTCATTGTTGAGAAAATTGTTTCAAAAGACCATGATGAAAAAAAAGGGCTTTTCAGCATTTCCTTCAAAGTACAAAAAAAATAAAAATAAAAATAAAAATAAAAAAAATAAAAAAATCCATTTACTACAAGCCTTGAAAGTAACCTTAAGTGACCACTATCAGATCCATCTCTGACAAGAAGATGGAAAGTACACAGAGTACAAAATCCTGGCTGAGTTTTCCTAGAAAAAGAAGCAGCAAAGTCAGCACAATTTTCCTTTTGGCTCAACAGGACAGTTTTAAGAAGCATCATGCAGAAGTCCTCCTTAAGAAGCCCCTTCAGCACTACCTGAGCAGCACTTCTCATTTAGGGGTGCTTTCTCCACCACAGTGTCCAATGGCTTTCCGTGAATTATTTCAGGATCAACCTGATGAGGGACCTTTCTCTGATGGCTAATTTACATCAGGAAAAGCAGATTGGATTTGAACCAAAATCCACTGATTGCTCATCACTGCTTCATGAGAGCTCCGTCACCAGAATGAACACACGGCACTATGCATCTCCCTTGGCAGGCAACAAAATCCAAACCAGCAGCAATGTCTTAGCATAGACCCCTGGCAGGCAGGTATGAGGAATGCCTATGAGAATCCATCTGTGGGAAGAGATGAATGGAGGGTTTGAGGTCCCTGTGCTGCTCCACGTGACACCAGCCCTCCCACTGCTGTTTCCTGCATGGTGGAGAAAAAGCACTTTCTCTCGGTGAGGCAGCAGGTTGTTTTGCTGAAGTGAGAAGTCTTCAGGGTAACATAGGCAGGAACAGCCTGCATGCAGTGCTTCACAGCTGTCTTGTGAAAGGGAAAAAATACAGCCCACTTCACTGGTTAAGGAGTGTGTTCCTCCTCGTGGGTGGATAAGATATCTCTCAAGTGAACGACTCTCGTATTTATTATGTCACATTATGCCACTTGAGTTACTGGTTCTGATTATAACAAAACTGGAAAAACAACCACTTACTAGATATTAATTTTATCTTACAGATTCTATTGTAAATGTGATACAGGTCCCTATGTATACTACAATCCTTAAAATAGCTCCATCTAAATGCAAATGTAGACCTCTGCCTAACGCAGAGCTGAGAGCCTTCCCATTAATGTGCCATGAGATAGGGGAATTAATTCAGTGCTAAAAATTCTCCGGGATAAGAGGAGTTTCTTCTGTTCGTATCTAGCATCATTTTCTCTTCATGACCAAAGCACCTATAATACGATAATTTTTACCTTTTTAAAGCTTACTGAGGGAAAAAAGCAGTGCAGGCTCTCCACAGAAATGACTCTACTGGCTCTACTCTACAGACTAAAGTGCAGGAATGTGTACACTTGGTAAGGGATGCCCAGGGCAAGATGAAAGATGGAGGCAACAGCACAGGAAGGCTGCTGGGATTCAATTACTCACCTTTGCAAACTAATCAAAAGCAGAGACAGTGCTTGACTGCATCCGTCTCTCACCAGCATTTTCTCTACCTGCTCCTCTCTGAGCCCATTAAACTCAGAATTAAACACACATGCAGAAATGGTGAGATAACAATTTCTCTTCGGAGGAGTTTGGTGATCACTCAGGGGCACATGGAACATACAAGTACTACGAGTTACATTCTGCATCTGCAGGCACACATGGTCTGGAAAGCAAACACAGCTCGGTCTCAGAGAAAGCCCTGGCATAGGCATAACTGCCTTGGAGCCAGGGACTTGTGATGCTCATTGTCCCATTCCCCCCCCCCTTGCAGTTTCCAGCCTGAGGGTATGGCAGGAAAAAGGGGAAGGATGTTGGTCTGGCTGTTCTGTGAAATGTAAATGTGCCATGGGGAACTCTTCTCTGCAAACACATCTCTGTTTGAATTCCCAAGTGCCAGGCAGCAGCAGGCAGAAAGCTGACACACAAGCAGCTCTGCTGCCTTCTGCTCCACTCTGGGAATGAGACTCTTTAAAGCAGCTATAACCATTTGTATCAAAAAGCATGTCGTGAAGTTGCATAAATAGTGAACACGTTTGCCATGTACGAGCTAACTGCATTTGTTAATCTTGGTGCCTTTTCACTGCAAACCACATCATCTAAATTTGTTCTGCAATGATATTTTCAGAAAAAAAAATGGAAGAGCTGTGGACCTACTTGTACATGAATCTCAATAGGAGGGAGCATCCACCTCAGTAACTGCTCAGGGAGTGGATGGAAAGGACAACTTAGAAGCCACAAGATTAGGAACCACCACAACCGGACATGCAAACATTCTCAGGGAGAAGCTGGACAAGCAAAAGAAATACTCCAATTGCTTCCCATAGACTTGTACTCAGAAATATGTTCCTTTTCTCCAATCATTTCGGAAACAAAACGCGTTAATGTTGTGTTGATTTGAAGGATAAGTTATTGTGCAGACAAAAAAGCAGCAAGATTGCTTTTGGATTTGGCCTCAGAAGACGCAGGTTGGCCTGACCCCAAAAACCTGCATCAGGAGGGCTAGGACAAGGAATTTCTGCTCTCTAAGATGTGTTTTACACAGTGCAGCTCTTCCCATTTGTTTCTTAGGGTGAGGTTCTTGCTTTCTGTCAGCAGCAACACATTTGTGGCCATGCTGAACATGATTGACTACTGAATCACTCCAGTGGTCACTGCTTTTGCAGCTGGGAGCTTTGCAACCAGAGCTCCTCTCATAAATATGTACATATTCTTAGAGTAATGAAACATCCCTTCATCCATTCTCTCTCTGGACTTTGTTCTGCCAGTGCTGAGTATTTTCTACACAAGAACTCAGAGGCTGGGTCCTTGGTGATAAATCATTTGTGAGACAATGCCTTCAGTGGCATAGGAAAGAGAGAACTTCTTACAGCAAATGGATATGCCTGAGTTCAGAGAACTCCAAGAGCACAGCATCGAGTTTCATCCAGCAAAGCTAATGCTTCTGGCCTGACCTTTGTTCACCAGCAGCATCCAGCAGGAAGGTAAAGTCTTGTGAAATGCAGAAAATGAATGACCTGTTGTGTCTGTAAGCTGAGGAAGAGACCACTACAGCCTGGAAATATGGTGAATAATTCTACACGAGTGATTGCCACAGAGCCATCATTTTTGCAAGCAGCTTTTTGCTATTCCATGAACTACAACGCCTTCCAATGTATTCCTGCAATCCATACAAGCTTTATGAAATATTGACATTAGAGCTGTTACGGATGTTCCCATAGTAATTATCGTTTGTTATAATTAAACAATATGGCACAAAATCTGGTGAGGTTTGTTCCTGTAACTGACCTTTAAGATTTACTTTCCACTCATAGAAACAAACCTCTCCTTCTGCACCTTAGGAACTGCTATTCTTCCAAATGTTAACAGGACCACTGCATGAGTGCAGGATTCCAGTCTCTTTGGAGGTTAATGTGTTTTTTTTCTTTCTCTTTCAACCTTTTAGCTCAAATTACATCAAATTATGGACTAATACTGAAGATGCTATTCAATTTTCTAAGCATTGAGGATCTGCTTTTCTAAATGGAAACATGTCAAGGAAATCCTCCCTAAACTCGACATTACAAATAATTGCTCTGCAACACACAGGAATGCAGCTTTTCCCTGTTTTCTTCTGCTTTGGGCCTCAGATTTGAGGGCTGGCTCCACTGTCGAATCAAAAAAGCCTAATAATGTAAAGCCTTTCAAACAATCGTTACAAAGCACTAACAAGACCTCTTATTTATGCCCAAGATCTAAGCTTGAAGGGATCTTGAAACATTAGAAGTGGTTGGTGAGAGCTTGAGACATTTTCGTTGAGATCGGAGAGATAAAAAGAAGATACAGGAAAACCGCAGGATGAAAGCTAAAGGAGAAAAGTAATCCCAAAATAGCTCTGCTTGGAGTGTTCTTCTGGAAGGGCTATTATGCTGTTCAGTATGGCAGAACATCAAAGAGGAAATATTACAGCCAAATCACTTGCAAGCTGAATTTCTCATCTTCTTCCAGATCATCAAAACTTACTCATTTTCTTAATGTGGCCCCTTGGTCAAATATGGACATGTAAAGCTCAACAAAAGCTCAACAGCTATTTTGTGTGTCCAGCCTGGGAAATAAGGGGACAAAGGCAGAACTGTTGGTTATGCAGCTGTCCTTCCCCAGAAACACTGCCATTCCACCAGTAACTATAGCATTTTGAATACAGATGTTTTACTCTGCAAATAGGCTCCTCTGTTCTTCCCCCTTGCACACACCAATGGATCCCAGTCCAGCAGTGACTCTGTGTAAGATACCTCCAGCTCCATCCCAAGTTTCACTGGCACCTGCTGGACCATGCCAGTGACCCCTTGCTGTCTCCAGGCCCAGATGAGAAACTGGTCAAATTGTCATAAATAGGATTTCCCCTCATTGCCTTTCTCCCTCGCATCTTCCTGCGCTCACAGAGCAAGTCCTTGAGATTAACCACAATATGATTACAATTTAATTGAGGCCAGCTTAGTGTGGGGACATCCTTTTAACTCAGGAGGCCTCAATTCCACAGAACCATAATGAACTAATAATGAATGTGCTAAAGTCATTAAATCAAAATTCATAAAAGGGTGAATATTGCTTTCTTTTATAATAAAGCAATTAAAATCCCATATACTATAATAGATACTACTAAGGTGCACTAAGTGTTCTTTAAGGAGGCTGGTGTGTAACGTCACCCCAAAAGAATTTGGGGATCTTTTCAAAACAGGACCTCTAGGCTATTAATAGATGATCACGCCTTCAGCTCAGCATTATTTCCTGGTATTAAGTAATGGTATAATTCTTTAGTAGGCTTTGTAGAACTAGTTAATTATAGTACATTTTTAATTGCAGTACAAGTAACTAACTTTCGAGTAGTGAAGCATCACGCGATTACAGATGTACTCTTTGTCTGTTGAGGTTCTTTCACTCATCCTTTCATCACTGACATCCCATTCAGATCTCTTGCATGTTTTATTCCTGGGGGGTGAAGAGACCCAACTGAAAGTAGTAATCTACCCAAGTGGTGGCTGAGACAGAACAAGGGGCACAGCGTGCTTAGGATCAGACTGCACAAAACCAGGAGCATCACCAGCTCTGTTGCATCACAGCATGTTGTGCCTTGAAAGTCTTTGGCCTCTGTTCAGGAAGAAAAATCCTTACAGTGCACCAAATGGCTGGGATGTGAACACAAGGCAGCTTCAAGTCCCTCACAAATCACACAAGCAACAAATGTTTTTCCTTTTAACTGCACAGTCATGAAAACCCAGGACCTTGAAGAGGGTTCAGTAAAAGAGGCTGACACAGAGCACATCTCAGGGCAGGAGGATGTGAATCTATGCGAAAGAGAAGAACAGATCGGCAGAAAAAGAATTATTAAATAGTACATGGTGGAGTAGGGGATTATCTGGAGAACATGATATAAGAACAGACAGATTAAAGGCACACTAAATATTTATTACGAAGTCCTTCGTATCATATGTAGTAATACATGCCATAGCTGCTACTGACTCATGCAGGAAACAGCCAGTTGGTGAGTTGGATGAAATAGAATTAGAGGCTTTTAATCCACTGGAGACCGCACACTATTATACATAATGATCAAAGTCACTCAGAAAAGAGACAAATAACTCAGTGATCAGTGGAAGTACACAAGACAAAGCTTTCTGGCCAGGTCACCACAGAGGGATGGAAATGGTCCACAGAATCACAGCCCTGTTTCTAATTGAACATCAATGCTACTGGAAGGGATGAGCCCAAAGGAATGGAAGGAATTCCATCCACAAGAGACTGCAGGCCCAGAGCCAGCCTGCTGTGTGCTGGCTGTAGGGTTAGGACTTAGGTACAGCAGAAATTCTTCTGGAGTTGTGCTTCTGTTGTGACTTAAACACGTGAACACAGTTTACACAGTTTGACCCTAGCATTACTGAGAAACAAAAGACGTTGTTGCCACAAAAAGCTTGCTGTGACCTGCTCTCCCCATTCCATGCATGCAAGCCCTTCCAGCAGGCTGAAGGATGCCGTCCTTGCACACTTACCAGGAGTATACCTTGCTGTGGCAAGTCAGCCCTCAGCATCAAACACGTCTTTATGGGAACTGCTGAATCAAGGCCTGAACCTCTCATTGATCACCCGAGGTAAGCAATGAGTCAACCCTAGGAGCAGAGGTGAAGCCAATTCACCTGTGCTGCTGGTAGGGGTGGAGCCTGGCTGCACCTCTCCTAGACCCATTTAAGAGCTGACTACCAGAGGGAAAGAATCTCTTTCTGGAGATCCCTCCTTTGGAGTTTTCCAGCAAGCCCAGGACAAGGGTAAGCCCTTTATCTATTCTTTTTGCTGTAATAACCTGCTTAGCCAAACTCTCTTGTATATTTCTTAATTATAACACCTGTATATTCATTGATTATATGATGTCGTACAGAGGAGAGAAAACAGAGGACTGCTACAACAGGTAACTTGTCGTGGGGCAGCAGCCTTTTATCTCCTTTGTCAGAACTGGGTCCTTCCTGCTGATTTCCTGACATGGGCAGAAACTGTCACCAAAATGAGATCTCGTCAAATCACAGAATCGTTAAGGTAGGAGAAGATTGCTGAGGTATCTTAGTCCAACCATTAGCCCATCACCACCATCCCCGCTGATCATAGATGTCTCTTTGGTTGCATAATGGCAATCAGAATTAAAGGGGCTCCTTTTTAGCTGTGGGGAAAGGGAGGAAAAGGCTTGGGAAGAAAACTGCTTTGGGATTGAGACTTTCTAACCAGACACAATGACTTTGTCAGAACTGCTGTGACTATAAGCCATAGTATTTAAAACTAAAAGGCCAAGTTGTCTACTGGCTCAATTCCACTGATAGAATTTGGTTTACTGGCATTTAGTACACTCAGCTTTCCTTTCTTAGAGCACTGTTTCCCCTCTTTTGGAGGTTTTGCACTGGTGGCTCCCAATGGCATTGGCAGAAAATACCCAGAGCAATCCTCCGTGAACTGAGCAGAGCGTGGATCCCTACAAGCATTGTATTTCTTCCTTTCTCATACATGCTGAGGAGACCATAGCCGATTCACCACAGGAAACCCAGGTGCTGAATTCATCTAACAAGCTGCTTAAAACTCTAAACAGATGTTTCTGTGCCTTTCCTGCTTCTTGAGCAGTCTGTGTGAAAGCACCAGCAGACTTACAATAGAACAGATGCATGAACCATACATGCTTTAGTATCAAGGCCTGAGTCTCTGGAAAATTGTTTATGAGGATGCATATCATTTGAGAAATGTGCTGTAGGGATAAGATCAGACTTGTCCATAAGTGAAATGTAGATTGACCTGGCTAGAGCCATAGTGGAAAGTAACAAAATTCATGCTGAAACTGAGAATTATTCCTGCCTTGGTATGTTCCAGCTCCTGAACGACTCATGAAAATGCAGATTGTGTACATATAGGCTGGACTCATCCAGGGCCCAGAGAGAAACACAAAACAAGTCATTGATCTCAGTGGATATTGTACCTGGGTCCTTAGCATTCTGAAGATTACAGCAGGATCATAGATAGACCAGCAAACACTGAGAGCATTTCAACCTCGAAAAATGAATTTTCTTACATTGTCTCCTCATCGTGTTCTCAGAGCGATGTGTGTTTCAATGGCTGTAGTTTCTGACCGTGGCATTGCCAGTCCCACAGTCATGTGATGGCTTGAGCACTGGATTTAAATAATCATTCCCAGAAAGTGCTGCATTTTCTTGGCATTTCTTGACCCTTTGAGATTTATTATGAAAGAGTGTTCACACAAACTATTTCTTCTTCTGCAGGAAAAAGTGAAATTGAAGATTCCAATGAGCTGAAAATCATAATCTGTGATTCAGTCAGGAATACTGCTATCAGAAGATTCATGATAGAGGGCAGAAAATCAGCACTGCTATGGAAGAGGCCACACCAGTGCCACCCAAAAAGCATTTTACAAGTGTTTTATCCTCAGTTCAGCTTTTGGGGTTTATCTCATCAGGCTTTATCCATAGCAACTCTGACTTTTAGAACTGAAGTCTTTCCTGAAATGTTTCTTATAGCTCACTGAGAAACTATTTCTCCTGAACACAGCTCCTTTACCCTGTCTTGGACACTTTCCACTACCTGAAGCTTCCCAAAAGGGCCTGTTTCTCACTATATATACACAAAGAAACAGCATGTGGTATTTGTTCTAGCTCAGAGAAGGTGACTCCTACCTGAGACAACAATAGGATTTGTGCAATGCCACTGGGATAGAATGCACAAACTGCAGATGCAAAGACACAGAGCTCCCAGAGGTGTGGAGCATGTGAATATGTGGTCTTCATCTCCCCAGTTACTGCTTCTGCTGGGGAAAAAAAACCATGATATGCTACTGATGATGAGCACCAGAGAATTCCCAAAACGAGTTTCACAAGCAGATTGATGCTTGAGAACCACTTGTTTAATGCATGCAAGGCAGTTATTTTCTCAAGTAATTTGTGGTGACTGCTAGTTATTAATCCTTTCAATCATAAGTTAGGTTCTCTAGGTTTCATGGACACCAATGACAGGGAAGTCTGGCTACAGAGATTGCAGGAGAAATGCTGCCCTGCAGAGCAGAGGGAGCTCTGCCTGCCTCTCATGGGGCCATGATCTCACAACTCTGAGTGAGCTCCACTCATATAGAGAGTTCCACTAATGGTTCACCTCCCCACCACCATTTCAAAGACATTCTTAAGCCAAATATTCTGGGATATTTATGAAGTTAGGAAGAGATTCACAGCAAGCAAAGGAGACATCTGCTTCAATTAAATGTTTATTTATACCCACTGCATTTCACATGTTGCATTTCCTGATGAAATGCGTTTCGTTATTTCTGAAATATTAAACATGAATAGTAGAGCTATAATGCATGAATTATATAGTGTTGCAAAAGCTATCATCAGGTCCAGTTTTTTTTTTTTTTTGGTCATTTCAGTGTCTAAATATTATACCAAGGAGCTTTTATACTAATGGCTAATTGCCTGCAGTGCATACTTAACCTATGTCCACTTCAATGGACTTAGTAGCGTTACCTACATACATCAAACATCAATTCATCCAAATTGGCACCGAAGGAAAGGCATGTGGCCAAATTCCTTCTCTCCTGCAAAGCTCAACTCTACAGGACTCGAATAGCAATGCAAATGAGAAGCCATACTACAAACTAATTGGGCTCGATTCTAAGCCCTCTCTACACATGCCAGGGGAGGTATTCTGAATTCAGGTTAACAGCTGATCAGATCCCATAAAAAGTTGGTTACTGGACCCAGGTGGATTCCAATTAACTGCTGGTAAACAATATTACCTGATGCAACATGCCTTAATCAAACAAGAAGCTTCATGGGAAAAAACACTAGAGACATCTTATAACAGTACAAATCCTCCTCTATGCTTAGAAAAGCCATGCTAACCTCCTTGCTAGAGGGAAACTGAAATACATCCCTTGAACTTTCAGAGAAAGGAAATATGGAAATAGACTCCACACATGAAGCTTTAGGTCATCTCTTTAGTCTTTGTGTATATTCACTAGTAGGTGCTGTGACCACTGCTGCAGTGGTTGAGAGTTTAGTTATGACAGTGCTGCTACACAAAATTCAGGTGAGATTTGTAATCCAAAAATCCCAGATTCATAAAAGAGTGTTCAACAGAAGGACTTCTGCTCTGGCTATGAGTGCTGCTTGGCATTTGGCTCGTTTCTGTAATGGTTTCTCTCTTCAGGAACGATGCCAGTTGTGTTCGTCAGGTACAGGCATGAACTTCTCCACCTCATCCTACCTATTCCCCCATTAAACTGTATATTGTGTATGTATGCATATGAGCAGCTGTTTTCTGCTGTCCAGGACTCATACTGTTTTTTACATATCCAAATCTCAGAAGCAATCAGCCATTCAGGTCTATAATACTCATCCCTTTGAAATGCCAAGCAACAGAATATAACCAGCAAGGATGCACAAGAGTGTTAATGTAAACACTATTTTCATGGTATGACCCCACTCCTGCTTTGAATTTGCCAGTAATAATCCCAGACCTTTCTATTTCACTCCAGGAAAATGAAAGCAGAACAAAGGAAGAGAGGATAATAGTAATATATATATATATATAAAATCAGACTGCAACAGAGAAAAAAACAGGCTGCAGTGCAAGAAGCTGTTTAGGGATCAGTCCATGTTAATCCCTTCTTAAGCTTTGCTGGAGGTTTGCCTTTCTTTGCCCCTTGTTCCCTGTTCGTCTTTGGGAATGCCATGTCCCTTTAGAAAGTCAGGGACTGCATGTCTGATTTCTGTGGCTATCGAGCACAATTCCTCCATTCACAGCTCTGTTCCTGACCTTAAGGTTGCTCCCACCTGCACAGACACAATGCCACCTCTGAGCCTCACTGCAGCATCACACAAAGGGCTTCATTAGAGGCTCGAAGGCTCAGGAGCTCAGAGAGCAAAATAATGGGTCCAAACAACAAACAGGAAGAGTTACCACTTAGACAGGGAAAACAGTAAGCTTGTGTTACCCTTAGAAGTGGTCCTGGGAGCAGCTTCCTAAAGAGCTACCTGTCTATTCACGAAGAAGTTGGAAAGCACTGCTAGGCTTGCTAACAGAGACAGCCTGAGCGCACACAGTAACCCCTCCATATAGCTTGGCATATGCTGGGGTCAAATTAATCTCACTGCTCTAGTTACTGCAGTGCAAGCCAGCCGCCCTGGTCCCCTTTTGCTCCACAGAGCTGTGGGATCACTGCAGTGGGTTCACACCTACAGCCACTGCCCAGATCGGTGGGGTAAGCTGAGCCCTGAGGGAGTTTGTTTTCCTCCATCAATTATAAAGGGCCTTGGAAAGGCCCCTTAGAGTTCATGGGTCATTACAGACATAGCTTACACAGGCAGCATGGCTCCAGATCCTCCAAAACACCCCGCAGAGAAAACAGGAGCTAAAGGAAAACAGATACTGTCCAGTAACAGTAAGCATCATTCGGAAGTGTTTCTGCAGACATAGACTTTCACGTAATAGGAAGAAACTCCAGGCAGTGGCAGCCAGAAGAGCTCTCTTCCTGTTTTGGGATGGTAGCCAGCAACTGGCACCTGCAAGAAGGCAAAGCTCATTTGTGCTCAGCCCCCTCCTCAATAATACCATGGCTTCCCAGAAACCCATGGCAACTCAGCCTGGCTCACCTGGGGCAGCATGTTAAAGCTGATGAAAGTGCTGGATAAGCCCAGAATGGCCCCAGGTTGGAGGCTGTGCTTTAGCAAGCAGCACGCTTGCCACCACACCTGGAGATGAGCCCATCCAAAACTCATGCAGAATCACTTCCCAGGGGATGCAAGGCACGCACTCACAGCTCCATGCAGCACTGTTCGAGATCTACATCCCCAGTGTTATCTTTGCACTCTCATGAAATGCAATTACCTCCTCATTTTGCAGCTCTTTGTGCTCATTTAATCTCTCCCGTTTTGTTTCTGACATCTCCAATAACCCAACCCTGACACTCCTTATAGATACTGCAATTACAATACAGAGCAGCTCTTGACAGGATGAGTTGTATTTTGCTTCCTTCCCATAACACTCAAGCCATCAGACATGACTACATGAAAAAGCAAAAGAAACCACTGCTGACAATTTATATGGGTCCCCAGCAGATAGTGACAGTGCTATATATCTGTCTTAACCAATTAAATGCCTGAAAGCCACCCTGAATAGGCCAGTAAAGGTAAAATTTACATGTGCTTCTGTTTTAAGCAGTAACTCAGCTGTAATTTCCCTTTCTTCCCTTGTATTAAAGCCTTTGCTGTTGCACCCCTCCCACCTTCCCACCCCATGACTGAACCTAAGGATAATTAATTAGCTTGTAGAAAACACCTCTGCACTCTGCAAGGTTCTTCACTACCCTCTCCCAGCTCCCAAGAGATGCTGGGAAACATCATATTCTTTTCCCTGCCCAAGAAACTACAACTTGCAGTTGCTCCAGAAGAATGCAAAGGGACTATTGGCTGACTATAAAAAACAAATGGGCCTCGTGGTAACCCTGAAAGCTAAAGTATTTTAGGACCTTGCATCTTCCTTCTACCAAGTGCAGCAAAAACTATCCCCAGCAAGTATATATACGGATTCAGATATAATGGGCCTCCTGATCTCCGGTGCCAGTTAATCCCTAGCTAAGGTGAGATCACAGAAATAACTGAATCCTTCCAGAGCAGGTTTGATTTGTAAGAGGGCTAAGGGACTTAGGCATTCCACTGCCACTGAGTTTGTTTACACCTGATTTATAGAATGCTAATCCCATGCTTTGGGATTTCCAGTTACCTGCAGAAAATGGGAGGGATTATTTCCCCCCACTGATGCACAGCTTGTCTTTTCATCTGCCTCCTCATTCATTGGCTTTGCTTCCAAGAGGTTCATTTTAAACTCATCCTCCAACCCAGAATAAAGATAGACACATTCCTACTTAATGCACAGGACCTGTGGGAAGGCAAATCTCAGCCTTCAGCACTGCCAGTCCCTGCAAAGCATCACGCTGGAGCTGGCCCTGATGGTGGGAATCACCCAGAACTGAAGAATCTCTGCAAGAGGAGGCATCACACCCTGCCTTACTCTGCTTGTCCCTCTGCAAATAGGAGCACTTTGTTGTTGCAGGTAGGAGCTACAGACCTTCTGGAGGACTTTGGGGACGGAGTGCTGGGAGCAGAGGCAGAGCTGACATCTGCGTGTCAGCCCAGCAGCTGCTGTCTCTCCAGGTGACCTTGAGCACATGCCATCAGCAGCACACTTGGAAAACCTCCTCTGCAGCAAGGATTATTAGACCAACCCACCTCACAGGTGTTTGGGGAGGCTTCTCTGCCAAATGATTTGTGACTGTCACGGCACAGCGTACGTGCGAGGAGGGAGCTGGATTTGTGGAAGGGGAGCTCAGCTCAGATTGGCACCTGAGCCCTCAGAAGTGGCTGATGCCCCATGCATGGCAGCCTTCAAGGGGCATCTGGAGTCAATGATCTCCATGGATCTCTTCCAACTGAACCATTCTGTGCTATTCTATCTTATAAGGAGGCATCTTAGTGGATGTGGTGATGCTGGAACGATTGCCGTGCTGACTGTAGCAGTGTGGTTGTCTACATGTTCCTTAAAATCAGGCTAAGTATTAAACTGCAGGAGCTGCTCAGTAGATACTTGTGGCATATACTGAAGATGAGAAGCACGTATAGAGGTGGTGGTTGTGAAGGAAACCTTTAGTATAAGAACATGCAAACCCATATTTGTACACTACAGTATTTGTTGTCAGTATTATGTCTGGATTAGCTACAGCAGTGTGAAGTTGGCTTTTTTCTCACCTTCATTACAGTTCAATAAATGAATCCCTTTATTGATGATACAATGTGCAGCCCTGTGTTCACAAATTATTTGCCGCGTGCAATTGATTTCTACTGCTGTAATCATTGCGCACAAATACCTTCTGTATCATTGCTCTGTAGAAAAACAGGCTTTCTAGCAAGATTATATAGAGTAACAGACAGTGGGATTATTCAGCTTCTACAAAGTTATCTGCTTAACCTCCGAGCAGCCCTTTCAGCAGGTTTATACAGATATGCTTCAGAAATTTATCCACCTACACTTTGTAAAACACCTTGTTAAACCATCTTCCAGCTCACTCTGAGGATGAACTTCCAACTCCTTCACAGAGAGGGCTGTGTCTAGGACTAATTGCTTAATTTAGGAGAGCAAGCCAGCTTCTCTTTTTACTGATATTATTTTTCCAAAGTGAATTTCGCACGGATAGAAGTCTCAGATTGGCAGTTCTGCAGACTGGACTCCTCATCTCCATACAAGCCTGGTAAAAGGAGTAGCACAGCTTTCCTCAGTGACTGAAATCTGAGCTCGCTTGAAGTTAATCTGCACCAAGACAGAGTTCAGCTTTTATACTGGGAGGATGGAGAAGGTGTATGAGTTAATAAAACACTGCATTTGCAGGAACCACACAGAGCTCCCAGATGCGCTCCACAGCTTTCAGTGCTTCTGTCCTGCTGCCTCAGCTGTGGCCCGTGGTCAATACTCAGTCTGTGGGGAGAATGAAAGGAAACAGACAGCCCTTACATTTGAAGTGATGGTGCAAACATTGCATCCATTGCACTTTGCCAAGCTCCGTGCTTTGCTTGCACCACGACGACTCGAGATAAATCCAGGCTGCTGGTAGGAAGTGTTTCCAGCAGCTCCCAAGCTGGGGGTGCTGAGCCCAGCTAGCAGCCCTGCTCACAGCAATTGCACTGCAGCCACAAAGCAAAAAGGCAGCTGGTGCCGAGTGACATTTCTATAGATCTCCAAGGATCAGCACCTCAGCGCACGCAGCGTCAGCACAGACAGG
Source organism: Perdix hodgsoniae (assembly GCA_035772895.1). Classification (NCBI taxonomy): domain Eukaryota; kingdom Metazoa; phylum Chordata; class Aves; order Galliformes; family Phasianidae; genus Perdix; species Perdix hodgsoniae. The sequence continues at coordinate 5,083,219 of JAPSGF010000022.1, forward strand.
ATGGTTTACTACAGCCGAGGATGCAGCCCCCGTTGTTTATCCTGTTCTATAAAGCTGTCTTGTAAAGGTCATTATTTGCCCTGCTCGCATTTGTTGCGAGGCCATTTTGCTCCCATGTTTTCAGATGTCACCGATAAGCACTCGTGCCTGAAATGTTTCAGATTCACAGCCCCTAGATACTCCAGGTACAACAGTTACACACCAATCAACAGCAAATGCCTTTCAATCACAAGAAGAGAAATGTTCATGCTGCATTATGCACAATTACGTGCTCAACTGTTATGAATAACTCAGAGGCTCCTGCTCTGAGCCTATTGCAACCATATGTGACACTCACCCAGTTCCTTCTCGCTCCCCTCTTAGGAAGGATTGTGCAGGAGAAACGCTTTCACCCTTTGCCATTGCAGAAACAACCATTATTTAAATCAGCTCCAGCCAGCAGTATGGTTTTGTCTCTATACGTGTCAGATGTAAACCATTAATTCGCCTCAGAGGCATCACGCTGAATCTGAACAAGGATCACAGTGGCCCAGCAGGTCTCACTATTCAAAGCACACTTAGAAACCTACAGAATTTCTGTATTTCAGTGAGCGGTCTTAGGGAAAAAGCACTCAAGCACAGGTTTCAGCCCTCCCAGCTCAGCCAGGCACGGACCTCTGAGCCCCCGCAAAGGTTGGAGGACCATCACACCCAAACCGTCACACCTGATCTGAACACATCAGCCCCCTCAACGGGAGTTACAGACTACACCAGGAGAACAAATGGATCGTTTTCCTTTTTTCTACATGTGGATGATGAGTTGTGTGAGCAGTGCTTTTTGCTTCTAACATGTTCAGCGATGCATTTAGGACAGTGGTATGTACCTGGTGAGCAATACACACATGCTCACATACTCTGTTTGTCTGACAACGGGAGACATCAATAATTGCTGAGCCTGTGAGTACGAATTGTCTCTTGAAAGGAACTAAGAGACCTCGTGAGCACTGAGGAAAATAAAATGCAACTTGGAGAGACAGTAACCTGACAGCTTCCCCGTCCAAAAATATCTCACAGACTCTTAATTGCACAGATTGCTTCTGATTACATCAGGTAGCACCAGGAAGTAGGTTACTCTGCAGCAGGGAGTGGCAATGAAATAAGAGGAATTCAGACTATGCTACCTTTGATCAAACTCTGGTTCACCAAGACTCTCATTTCTGACAACAACAACAAAGAAAGAACAACGAAGAAACACAGGAATATCTGCATCATCACAAGGCAGCACCATCACCAGTGTGACTGCTTCATCCACGCTGGGCCCCACTTCAGGTCCTGCTGCTCCTTTTGCACACTGTGACACCCAGCACTGAGGAAGCAGGGATGTATTTCAGAGAACTGGTTCTGCTGAGACAGGAGAATATCCCCACCTCTCTGTGTGTTCGCTTTTCTCCAGCTCAGTTCACCAGACATGGGCGAGCACACATAGCCAGCTCTGCTCCCTGCATGGCCAATCACTGGAGTGAGCTGGGGGAAGGTTGCACTGTGACACGGGCACATCTCCTTTGTGCTTGTTCTGGAGAAGATGATTGTGTATCATGGGAATACTTTTTGGAAAATATTCCTGGAAAGAAACCACAAAGAAATGAAGATAAGGCATATTTGCAGCCAGTGAAACTATATCCAGGAGGGAAAATACCACCACGAGCTCAAGGCTAAGTTGCATCTTGCCTTGAATCAGGAGGTGTATGGGTGCCAGGGTGCACGTCAGCTGAGCATCTCAGAGACAGAAACAGGCCTGGAAGTCAAAAAGCAGTGGCAGCAGCAGCAGGCACAGCCTGCCTGGCATCACAAATTTCACCAACATTTTTTATCACAGATCGTAAGCTCCAGGGCTTCAGAAAATGGGCGTCCTTCTTAGGACACGTGTGAGGAGGCTCAATTTCAGATGTCACTTTGGGAAATGGTATCTAAATCCCAAATAGGCCAGGAAGATGCAGTCAATACCAGTGAGCTTTCTGATGATGCTGCACTGAGGTCCCTCTTGACTTTTGGGCTCAAGCAGCACCAGCTTCCCTAGGAGCACTGCTGAAAAACAGCTTATAAACAGCAGCAAGTCACAGAGCCAGAGAGACAGTAACACATGTGTGCACGTGGAGGGAATGGGGGTAGGGGGGGAAATGGGGAGAGCCTGGGCTATGAGAGAGGAAATTAAAACTGTGGAATATGAAATTATATCCAGTGTCCTGCCCAATTCCAGGGTTGCTGAGGTAAAGGCAATGAATAAATAAAAGAAATTCAAAACCAAGCAGATCTCTGGGATGAGACGAAATTCATTCCAGGGTGTTAGAGCAGATTTGAGGAAGGAAACGTGTGTGCCAACAGCAATTACTATGGAGAACTCGCTGAGCACAAGTCTAGAAGACTGGAAAATTGGAAAATAACAAACCAAATGTGGTATCAATATGCAAAAAATGAGAGCAAAGCCAGCACAGGAAATTACAGGGCTATCAGCTTAATATTCATTACATATAGGAAAATGCAAGGTCCCCATTGTATACGAGAGTGTAATTAAATCAAGGGGTTCTGCTGAAATCAACTGCTTGTGATGTTTATCAATTAGCAGCAGATTCAGAACGCAGCCACAGCAGTGCTCAGCCCAGGCTCTGGTGCTGTTTGCTACCATCTACAAACCAGCCCTGGTTAGGAGTTTGCTCTTAGTGTAAATTTGAGATCTTCTCCATCAGTGGGTTGTTGGTTTTTTTTGCTTCTGGTTCAGTGCTGAGGAGGATTAGCACTAACAGGCCATCTGAGGACAGTGTCGGGGCTGATTTACTGATTAGTGCTTATTTGTTTACCATTTAGAGCAACAGCAACAAAGCACATCTCTCGGTGCTCTTGCGTCTGCTCCCCCCATTTCTCCTCAGCAGTAACATCTGCAGTTTCCCATTTATTTCCTTGTGGTGCTGGGAAGCAGAGCCAGCTTTTCATTACCTTTCAGAGGGGCTGTCGCTGACGCCTAAAGAAACACCATCTTCCACTTCTACTGCTATCCAACCACATGGCTTGTAAAATCACATCAGATTTTATCTTCAAAGACACTGCTAAGGCCTTCAGGCACTGCACCACGCAGACCTGCAGGGCCCCAGGGATGCCACATGATTCTTCTCCACTAGGAGCATACCCCGCAATAGGAATGGGGAACAACAAGCAGCTGAGGGATATAAGTGAGGATAAAAGTCATCTTCAAGCATAAAGAAGAGGAAGGTTTTCAGTTTCTGCTGCCATACAAGGAGAAGAGTTGCTGGCAGCCAAAGCTATGCTACCACCACAAGAGGAGTGAGAGCAATGTTGTCTGTCCCAGGTTGTCCAGTGATCAGCTGTGGCTGGCCAGTCATAGAATCATAGAATCATCAATGTCGGACAAAACCTCTAAGGTTGTCTAGTTAAACCCACCCCCACCATGCCCACCAACCGTGTCCCTCAGTGCCACATCTCCACGAGTCTTCAACACCTCCAAAGACAGTGACTCCATCACCTCCCTGAGCAGCTGTACCACTGCATTTCCACTCATTCTGAGAAGAAACATTCCCCAGTGTTCAGCCTGAACCTCCCCTGATACAGCTTGATGTCATCACCTCTCATCCTATCGCTGTTACCTGGGAGCAGAGGCCAACCCCCACCCCCACCAGCTCCTTTCAGGTGGCTGTAGGGAGCAGTGAGGTCTCCCCTGAGCCTCCTCTGCTCCACACTGACCCATCCCAGCTCCCTCAGCTGCTCCCCATAAGATGCGTGCTCCAGAGCCCTCACAGCTTTATTGTCCTTCTCTGGACATATTCCAGGGCTTCAATATCTTTCTTGCAGTAAGGGGCCCAACACTGAACACAGCACTGAGATGCAGCCTCACCAATGCTATGCAAGAGTTAGAACCACAGAGATTTACAGCTCTATCCCCACTGCCTGGTGAAGGGCTTTGGGCTTTGAACGAGGATCCCAAGTCCTGGGAGTGGCCCTGGGATACAGCCCAGCTCGCAGACAGGCTCTGTGTGCTCAGTTGCCCAGATGCCCAAGTGATAGATAGTGATCCTTATCTGCTTCTCCTCTGCGAGGAACATGTAGAAACATTAATAAATATTTTAAAAGCTTCTACAATGGACCGAGCTTTTAGACATGCATTCCACAATACTTTATTGCCCTTAATAACCTTCAAATTCTGAATGAACACAAAGAACCTATTTTAAGTGTGCAGTTGCAAATGCCAAACAGGATTTTCAAATACAGCAGGCAGCACAAGGGAGAAATTACAAGTCTCTTCACTTTCATCCCAAGTTTCCTGCATCAAGAAAAGGTACTGAGAAGTTATGCAGAACCTTACTATGCTTTTTTTGGTTGTTTCAGTTTGTTTTTTTTTAAACTCAAAGTGAGACCTTTAAGGAAACTCCTCTTTGAATCAGTGCATTTATACCAGCAGCACTGGATAAAAACCTTGCCACTTACAGCAGGTTAAAATGAAAAAATCAAATACCCAAATCTGGAAAGGATTTAAGGGCTAGATCCAGGTTACATGCTCCACTTCAATATTTACCTCCATCCCTGACTTTCCCCCAAACCTCCTCCACAACAACAGTGTAAAGCATGCAAGAGCACATGGATAGCTTGATTTTCTAGGAGCTCAGACATGGCTTGCAGGAACCCTGGAAACCAAGCAGTTACACCAGGGGAAGATCTTGCATCCCACCTCAAAGCAGTTCCTCTTCCCAAAGGTGTCTGGAATCTAATTTTGAGATACTGTTCTTATTCAGAATTCCTGGAGCAGATAAGCATGCTGGCATACCCAAGTGAGCTTTATTTCTAGCTCCTTACCTTTGCTGTCTGCTGGTACTCCTGCAAAATGCAAGGAACAGTTTATCTTTAGCATGAAACCCATGGAAGTGATGAATTGGAGCAGGGAGGAAGCAGAGGTTTGATTGTTTTCTGCTGGTGGATTGGAACCCCCTCTCTCAAAGAGGTACTGCTTTCCAGTGTGCAGTATTTGGAAGATCTAAAGATGTATTTGGCTTTTGGGCCCCTCACTACAAGAAGGCCATGGAGGCAACTGGAATATGTCCAAAGAAGGGCAATGAAGATACGAAGCAGAGCACAAGTCTGAGGGGGAGCAGCAGAGGGAGCTGGGATGGGTCAGCGTGGAGCAGAGGAGGCTCAGGGGGGACCTCACTGCTCCCTACAACTGCCTGAAAGGAGATTGTAGAAAGGTGAGGATCAGCCTCTCCTCCCATGTAACATCAATAGCGCAAGAGGTGATGACCTTAAGTTGTGCCAGGTGAAGCTCAGGTTGGATATTAGGAAAAATTTCTTCTCAGAAAGTGTGGTAATTCAGTGGCACAGCTGCCCAGGGAGGTGATGGAGCCATTGTCCCCGGAGGTATTCAAGAACTTTGGAGATATGGCACTGAGGGACATGGCCCAGAGCAAACACATACATGGGTTGATGGTTGGACTAGATGATCTTAGAGGTCTTTCCCAACCTTTATGATTCTATGATTCTATGACAGTAACCCTACCAGATGTTTGTGTAAGCTCTGCACAGGGAAAGGCATCACAAAGAGCAGCAGTAAAGAGAAGGCAAGAGATCTACCCTTTTCCTAAGCCCTTGAGTCCTTTTCCATTTTGACTCTGCCTACAAAGAAGGCAATCCCCTGCAGTCACAGTGCTGGGCACGTTCCCAGTTCCCCATGCTTCTTCTGAACTCCTCAGCTGACATCAGACATACCTGGAAGAAAAATGAAGGCCCCAGATGTATCTACATCTTTGTGAATTCCATCAGAACAAGTAGCTGGGTGCAAAAAAAATGTCAACGAGCAAGTCAATGAGGGAAAGGATCCAGGTGAGAGGCAGGAAGGCCAGGCCTCACTGCTGTGCTGGGTATCTGTGGTGTTCTTCCACTTCACCAGCCATGAGTCCACAAATTAAAAACTGTGGCTTGGTAGGACAACAATTTATAAATAGAAAGGTCTATTTCCTGCAAAAATGTTGTGAACTGAGTATTGGAAACTAATTAGTAGACTGAATCACCAGAAAAACTGCTGCCTTCCTGTTACTCATGAGGAGATGTTACTTTTCTATCACTTCTCCTTTGGCTCTGTTGAACAAGGCAGTCCTGTGGGTGCTGCACAGCCCCTCCTTCTTTGTATTTCCTTCATTTTCCAATAAAATGCAGTAAGTTCAAGGACAAAGCCCTTCATTAACCATTACTGTAACAGCACCAGCTGCCGTGCACTGCTATTTTCTCACAGATTATATGATTGTGGGGCAGGAAGGTGGGAATGCACCTAAAATGCTTTGCTAAAATAACTCCTCCATTCAATGCAGCTTGAAAGCAGAGTTTCCCACTTAACCCACTGACTCATAGAATGGATTTGGTTGGAAGGGACCTTAGACATCACCCAGTTCCAACCACCCTTCGTGGGCTGGTTGACCCCCACCAGCTCAGGCTGCCCAGTGCCCATGCATGGCCTTGGGCACCTCCAGGAATGGGGCATCCACAGTTTGCTGGGCAGCACTGTCATGGCCTCACCACCCTGTGAGTAAAGATTTTTTCCTTAACATCTAGCCCTTCTGATATATATAACACCACACATATATATATATGTGTATATATATATATAACACACACATATCTACCTAGACTTCAGCAAAGCCTTTGACACTGTCTCCCACGGTATTCTCCTGCAGAAGCTGGCAGCCCGTGGCTTGGACGGGTACATTGTTGGATGGGTAAGGAACTGGCTGGAGGGCCGGGCTCAGAGAGTGGTGGTGAATGGAGTTAAATCCAGCTGGCGACCGGTCACAAGTGGTGTTCCCCAAGGGTCGGTGCTGGGGCCTGTCCTCTTCAATATCTTTATTGATGACTTGGATGAGGGCATTGAGTGCACCCTCAGTAAGTTCGCAGACGACACCAAATTGGCTGGGAGTGTGGATCTGCCTGGGGGTAGCGAGGCCCTGCAGAGGGATCTGGACAGGCTGGAGAGCTGGGCTGAAGCCAACGGGATGAGGTTCAACAAGACCAAATGCCGAATCCTGCACTTTGGCCACAACAACCCCAGGCAGCGCTATAGGCTTGGGGCGGAGTGGCTGGAGGACTGTGTGGAGGAAACGGACCTGGGGGTGTTGATTGATGCTCGGCTGAACATGAGCCGACAGTGTGCCCGGGTGGCCAAGAAGGCTAACGGCATCCTGGCTTGCATCAAAAACAGTGTTACTAGCAGGAATAGGGAGGTAATTGTCCCCCTGTACTCTGCACTGGTGAGGCCGCACCTCGAGTATTGTGTTCAGTTTTGGGCCCCTCATTGCAAGAAAGACATTGAGGCCCTGGAACGTGTTCAGAGGAGGGCTACGAAGCTGGTGAGGGGCCTGGAGCACAGGCCTTATGAGGAGCGGCTGAAGGAGCTGGGATTGTTCAGCCTGGAGAAGAGGAGGCTCAGGGGAGACCTTATAGCACTCTATAACTTCCTGAAGGGAGGTTGTGGTGAGCTAGGGGTCGGCCTTTTCTCTCGTGTAGACAGTGATAGAACTAGAGGCAATGGTTTCAAACTGCGCCAGGGGAGATTCAGGCTGGACATTAGGAAATATTACTTCTCGGAAAGGGTGGTCAGGCATTGGAATGCGCTGCCCAAGGAGGTGGTGGAGTCACCGAACATGGAGGTGTTCAAGAGACGTTTGGATGTTGTGTTGAGGGATAGGATTTAGCTGGGGAGTATTGGTGATGGTTGGACTGGATGATCTTTTAGGTCTTTTCCAACCTTGATGATTCTGTGATTCTGTGATTCTGTGAACACATAGCATCTACTCCAGGCAAACTCTTGTACAAGCTCAGCAGTGCTGTGTAGGGATGGGAACCTCAGGGCTCAGAGTGGATACAGGGAGAAGAAATGAGCCTGGTTCAGGCAGTCACCATGCAGCCTGGTGATAGCTCACCTGGAGAGCTGCAGCAAGATCTGCCTGCACCATGTCGTGGTTTCAGCCAGCAGAGAAATGCACTCCAGTATCACTACTGTATAACCATGAGACAGACACATTAAAGCAAAAGTTGATCAGTTCCCCAAGTTCTCCAAGCAGTTTAGATCCAAAATTGCAGAGTTGGGAGCACCTTTCCTGATGGCTCGCTATGAGAGCACACAAGAAAAGTGTTGTTCATTTCAGCTCCTGGAAAAAAAAAAAACAAGTTCCCAAGGGGCTGCAACACATTGGTTCTCCTTGGAACAACTCTGGCAGAACTTTACAGCTATTTGTTATCTATGTGGGTATACAAAAAGCATGGCTGTGATAGACCTTTACAGTAGGCTATGTCAAATATTGGAGGGAACAACCCTGGGGCAACCAGGAATCAGAAAGGTGATCCTGAGAAGGGCAAAGAGCTCTTCAAATGGACAGGAAATGATGGGCTACATCGGATTATGTGGATGACCTACACTCCTCTTTGGCCAACCTCTTCTAGCTGTGACCTTGGGATGTCCCCAGGAGCCATCACCACTCACTGCAGTGACCCAGCTGAGCAACACTTGCTTAAACCTTAATTCCCTGGAGAAACCAGCGTGACAAGATACAGCACAGCACTACAAAAACACCATGGCTATGCAAGGCAGTTCAGAGAAGGCAGAGTTCTTTTATTACCAAATTAACTTAAAAAAAAAAAAAATCCATTTCACTTTCCACATCAAAGATCATAATCTCCATGTAAAAGAGAGGGTTGATGAAAAAAGAGGTACTTAGAAAACACATTTTAAAATTTAAAACACTACTAACACTGATTCTTCTTGCTTGTAAAGAAGTCAGGCTTTTTGTCTTATAAAGTACTCCAAGACCTCATTTGCAAACTACCACTGCTAGCTACTCTGTTTTTTTGCAGGCTGCTCACTTACTCTTTAGGGATTTCATATTCTTCTAAATTTTGTAAATGGCCACTAAAGTGGAGATGAACATTATAAAATACATTTCAATCACCCTCACAATTTAGGCTAATTCATTGGCAACTGTACAAAATGCTATTTACAAGGTACTTCCATCAGCTGGTATCTGGCATTAAGTCTTTTGAATCAATCTACCATCATTTTCATCTCTTATTTTTCATACAAGGGAAATTATTGATCGAAGCTTTTCAGTCTCATTTAATATACTGGAATAGGCTTTAAATTTTCCCATGTAAACCTCAGTGGAGATTAGCAACTCTGTCTTGCTTAATGCAACACAAATCAGTCTCCCTGATGAGACCACAATATTGTACATGACATCATGACCATTTTACCAGTTGATGGGCCCTCAGACAAGCACCTGCCAGAAACCCCCCAGGGCCTCAGCACTGGAGTTGAATTTGAGCGCAAGGTTGGTGCGTTCAAGAGAAGAATGGTGTCTTTATAGAATTGTTTAGTTGGAAGGGACCCCTAAAGACCATCTGGTCAAATGCTCTGCAAAGAACAAGGGCACCCACAGCTCCATCCGTGCTCAGAGCCCCATCCAACTAATCTCTGAGGCCATTCCAGAGTAGCACCTGGGGTGGATCTGTGGGGAGGAAGATGTCCTCCATTCCTCCTATCAAGTCTGCATTCAGCGTTTGAATCCCATTCAATTTTGCATTTGGTTGCTATTGCAATAGGCATATTCAGAATGCTATAGAATAGATTTGTGTATGTTGAGGGCAGAAAGCTTGGCTGAATTTTGATGAACTCATTCTTGAATAAATAAGCAAAACACCACAGAATAAGATACTCAGCCAGCTTCAATAAATACATATGGTAGCAAAAGAGCCAGCTAGACGAACAGAATGAAGCACTGGAACAAGCACTGATGATTTTGTAATGACTCTGGCAGCTTTCAGCATTTTGGGTACTACTGTAAAGAACAATATGTAAATGCCTTACTCCAGTTTACAGTACAAAGCAAGTTATGTTACCAAAGCAGCAGTCAATGGGCAACACAGTGCAGTATAGGCACAATAGCAAATGCTGTCTTATGCTGAAGACAGCCAAACCCGATACAAGATAAAGGCGCTTTGGGCTGCTGTGGCATCGAGGATGATGCACTTGATGCAAAACAAGAGAGAACGAATATGCTCACTGCTGAACTCCTAGCAGCCCATTTCATGGACTGATTTGTGTTCAGGCTGCTATTTTCAGTATGTTTTTGTGCTTACAGAGAATAATCATAGGATAAGTAGAGCAAGATAAGTACATACGCTGCCATTGTTTTCTTGCAGCATAATAGCAGCATCAATGAGCCTGAATGCAGCCCAATTAGCATACAGTAATTAGAATCACTGCTGCTTTTTCATCCACTCTTGCACACCATGACAAGGTGTTGCTTGCAGTATACAGTGCTGCAGTTGTACAGATAATGCCAATTGTACAAAGCATGTATCCCATTCTTCCAAAAGAAACCAGGGAGACATTCAATCACCGTAAGCTGCTAAAAATCTCCAATTTTGGCCTGACTCAGGAAAGTTTCCAGCTTACCTAAAGAATATCTGAGCACACGCTTTGTTCCCCAGGGGTAAGCACACCTGTAATATATGCTGCCTTTAGAGGCAAATGGAAGATTTAATGAAAAATCTAGTTTTCTAAAGGCTTGGTAACAGTGGTTCAAGAAGTCTTGTGCAGTTGTCCTGTTCTGCTACAGGAGCAGATGGCAGATATCTGGAGATGGCTCCTCCAAAGCAGCCAGTAAGCAGGCATTTACTGAAGTGCGGGTGGCTGTGGACTATTTATAACCCATCCACCACTGAAGAGTCTCTTAATGCTTCTCCAGACTTAAATGGCTAAATTTTATGGCCCCTTTACGGCCCATTTCAACAAAGCAGTTAAACATGTTCCAGGACTGGTATCTATATGTAAATAAAAGGAAACTGTGCTTAGCTGGGACCCAGGCTCCACATCCCCATGCCAGACTGCTTGGCCTAGAGCAAAGCCAAGCCATTGCTTGTGCCACATGCTGGGCTGTGCTCACCTAACAGCATCCCTCTGCCCTATGTAACCCATCCTGCAGCATCTGAAATGGGAAATAGGAAAGTGCAAATCGTGGGCAGCATCACTGCCCGGCTGGCCAGGAGGGACACCCAACCCCATGCACTCTCACCAACCACACGGAGTTGAATTAGGATTGATGCCAAGGCTGGAAGGAAAGTCAGAGGTTAGCAGACTGGTTTGGAGTGTTTCAAAAGCCAGCAGGCTTTTAAAAACATGTTTTGTTCTCGTACCCCGCAGGAGGTGATCTGATAAGGCAGGGTGGAGGACATGGTGTTTTTTGATGATACAGCAAGGAAGGGCATGCAAGGAGAAGCATTACATAAGATGTAGGTTTAGCAGGCTTTATAAAGACTCTCTTAGCACTTGTTAGTGGCAGGAACCTCCTATGTACCAACGGTTCTGAAGCAGGAAGGATGGAAAAGTGCCTTCCCTTTAAAGAAATGGGCTGTGAATGTGCTGTCAATGCCCGTGATTCTTTTTATTGATTTACAGTGCGCCAGCCATAAATCATTCTAACTTTTACTGAGTGCATAACTATGCATCACCGTGTCAGGGAAACTCCTCAGATTTTAAGGGGGATGTGCAAGAAAACAGACTTCTCTTTCATCGACTGAGCTAGATGAACTGCAATGGCCAAAGCCAGATTTAGCAGACACAGTGGGGTGGATACATATAGACAAACACTTAATTTGAACAGCTGCCATATCTACTGCTCTTTATGTCTTTCCAGGATTAATCTCTGGCTGCAAGGGGACAGATGCAAGCCATTCTTTCTTTGGCAGGGATTGCACAGTAGTGTGCTTGCTTCAGGCAGCAGATCCCTATGCGTGCGCGCACACACACACACACACACACACACACACACACACACACAAACACCCTGTGCCAGGGGTCTGGCTGCAGCAGAGCCTTTGAAAGCATTAAGCCAGGAGGGACCAGTGTGGCAGGAGCAATGCTGTTAGTGCAGCAGGTGCAGCAGCTTCCCAAAGGTGCAACTGTAGCAAGGCACACGATGTTAAGATAATTTAAGTATCAACCATGTTTTACAACAGATTTCAAGAGAGAAAAAAAAAAAAAAAAAAAAAAAAAAACTGTGTTTAATGAATTTATAGATCAGTTCCCAGCCAATTTCAGAGTAAGAAAGGATTTCACCTACTTTTTCCAGCTCTTCAGAAGAAGCCTATCAGAGTTAGAAAGCACAGGCTTGGTTCATCCACAGCATGGAGCAGCTGCGTTCTTGCTACAAAAATCTTACCTGGTGGCCAACACTCAGCGAAAGACACCCACAAAGTCCATCTGCTTTCTGCAGAACTCCCCTAGGCGTGCTACTAGCAAAGTCACAAAGACTTTGCAGTGGGAGCAGCAACAAGTCACAAAGCTTTTGGGGTGCTGCACAGCCCTGCGAGCAGTGTGGAGCTCAGCCCACCCACAAAGGCAGCTTGCAGAGCACCATCTACTGGCACTGAGACACCTTCTTCCCCTGTAGGCCCTGTCATGCTTGGGTTGGTTTATGTTTTAAATAACCCTGCTGATCTGCTTCTTAAGGCATCTCCTTCTTTGTATGCTAATTTAAGCCCCAAGGCAAACCCCCATTCTTCTTCAGCACAAGACACACATACCTTCTGAATGCAGTCAGCTCATGTGCGCCTTAGAACAGGTGTAAAATTAAGGGTGTGATTAAGTGCTTTTCTGCAGAAAGACTGCTTGCTACATGAGCACGGGGCTTGCTGAACTGGGGCCTTGCTGCTCAGAGGTGTTCTGATTAACCATCCCCACCAGAGAACACCACTGAGGCTCCAACAAGCAGTTCTCCTCTAGAGCAAAGCCGCTGGGATCATTCAGTTCCTTTTTCTTGCTCAGGTTTGATCACTGACAGGGCAGAAATTAATTTCCTATAAACACAGGCATATTTTTTTCACTACCATGGCAAATGCTGTTGTAAAGAAGCCATTACAGAGGCTGATCTTTATGATGCGTGACTTTGGTTTGTCCCAATGGGGGATATTTTATGAGGCATTTACATAAACATATACAAATCAAAACAGCCAGCTGTGCTTCTCCTGCACCTGCAGTGTATAGATATTTCATCTAACTGAGGACTGTACAAATGGCCAGCTGAGGTAGGGTTGAGAAGAGTACCTGGGATGGGCAAACTGAAGTGAGGTCTGATGTGCATCCTTGATCCCAAGGTTTTGTGTAGCTCTGACAGCAAGCTTGCTCTCTACTTGGGTGGTATCACGACTTGACTTTCCATCTTCATTATCTTGAATTAAGTGCCTAGATCCACTTCTTTACCCTTTAAGCCAACAAACATTTACCCAGCTCAATCAACTTGGCCAAGGGCCAGAACAGACTCAGAGGCAGAAATTGAGACTTTGACTCTTGTCTTGCTGCTGTTATATAGAATAACAGAATCATAAAAGTTGGAGAAGATCTCTAAGATCATCTAGACCAACCATCAACCCAATCCACCATGCCCACTAACCATGTCCCTCAGTGCCATCATCCTTTTCTTGAACACTTCTGGGGACAGTGACTGTACCACCTCCCTGGGCAGTTTGTACCAATGCATCACCACACTTTTTGAGAAGAAATTTTTCCCAGTATCCAACCTGAACCTTCTGAACCTCCCCTGGCACAACTGAAGACCATCATCTCTCATCCTATTGCTGTTACCTGGGAGCAGAGGCTGACTCTCACCTCTCCACCAGCTCCTTTCAGGAGGCTGTAGGGAGCAGTGAGGTCTCCCCTGAGTCTCCTCTGCTCCACACTGACCCATCCCAGCTCCCTCAGCCGCTCCCCATCAGACGTGTGCTCCAGAGCCCTCACAGCTTTGTTGCCATTCTCCGGACGCACTCCAGATCCTTCACGTCTTTCCTGTAGTGAGGGGCCAATACAGAATGCAGCACTTGAGAAGTTCTGAGTTTCCTCCGTCTTCACATCTTCATGTCATTTGCCTTCTCAGTCCCTATCTCCCACCGGATCCCTTCTCTTTCCCCTCACTGGCATTAGCACAACGATCACCTCTTTCCCCCTTCTGTTTTCTTTCCAAACATCTCAGTCTTGGGCAGCTGATGTTGTGCACACACATTCATTTGCCAGGATTCGTTCAACTCAAACAGCAGCTCCAAGTGCCAAAATCACTTATGCTGTGCCCTCAAGCCGGGGTTGCTCCAGCACTGCATTTTGTCCATCCTTTCTATTCCTCTTGTAGGATATGAGGGAAAACTGCCGACTCAGCTAAAAGCAGGAGCAAGGGGAAGGTGTCTCTGAAGGCCAGCTGTCAGGCCAGGCTTAGCGGCTGATTGAGCTGAATTAAGTTCTCTGCCTCCTGTTTATTTCTTTAAATGACAGAAGGCCTCCTTGTACTTCCTGGTCAGGCTTGTTAAGCTCATGTCTGGCAATGATTTGTATTGATTTGACAGGCTTGCTCATGCTCACAGATCTGCTCTGACCACTGAGAGTTGCTTAATTACAACAAAGAGACGAAGAATTTCTGGGAACCTGAAAGATCTATCCCAGAGGATCTGTGAATAAGAATTAATGCAGAAAAACAGTGCCATTCTGCAGAGTTACATCACAGCTTCCTCAAAGGGAAAGCAATTACTCCAAAGAGCAGTAAGCAAGGGGAGATGGTTTCAAACTAAGAGGGGGGAGATTTAGATTAAATATAAGGAAGAAGTATTTTCAGTAAGAGCGGTGAGGCAGTGGAACAGGTTGCCCAGAGAAGTGGTGGATGCCTGGACCCTGGGGACACTCGAGGTCAGTCTGGATGGGGCCCTGATCACTGATGGAGCTGTGGGTGTCCCTGTTCATTGCAGGGGTGTTGGGACAGATAACCTTTTACAGTCCCTTCCAACTTAAACGGTTCTGTGATCATACAGAAAGCTTTCCATTAGGTGATATGATAGAGATGCTGTTTTTCCCCTAATAACAAAGACAGCCACACTACCTGCATGTCCCAGCCATGGTGCATCCCCTCTGGGGCAGCTGGATTGCAGTCAGGTACTGGATTGGCCAGGACAAGGAGGATGCTATCCCTTCTGCAGCGTGCAACGCTATCATGCTCACCTCTCTTCCCCAGCTACACCAGTGCCAGTCACCTTATTTGATCCTTGCTTTTGTTAGGAAATGTCTGACTAAGAATTCAGAAAGTGGCAGCTAAGGGCTACTCAAGAAACTATATTCAGTGGATATGGAGAGAAAAAAAGCATTCATTTGAAAGCACAGCCCGATTTCCTCTCCACTAACATGAATTTTCCAAACTCTTCCAGTATTATACTAGCTTTCAAAGTAAGGTCACCTCTCTGTCTTTTTTCAACAGGTTACACAGACTGTTAAATACATTTGTCCCTCTTCTCCTTGTCTGTTCTCATTTGCATGAAGCAACATCTGAACAGCACCTGTTCCTTCATCAGCTGCAAGGTGCATGCATATATTGCAGAGGATTCTACTCCTTGTGCCTCCTGCTTTGGGAAAGCTCAGGCAGTGTTTGCTGGTCACAGAAAGATGGTTATGGATGGACTCTCTGTTTTTGATGTAAAAAGTGATATCTGGCTCCCTAAAAGGTCTTAATTGTCCCAAAGGTGAAGAAAATTAGGCTGAGGCTGGCTTCCATGCTGATGAAGCCTTTCACCTGCACGTGGTTCTGATTGATCCATCCAGATGGGCTGAGATACACCCAGATGTCAAAACAGTGAGCTTGGGTCGTAAATCCCTCAGTGTGAGAACAGGAAGCTTCTCCCTCATCCCAAGCTGTTGTCTTTTTCAACTCAGCTGCAGAAGTCAGACAGGAAGGCACTGCAGGCTGAAAGCACTCAGGAGCTCCTGATGACTGTGGGCTGGCTTGAAGGTGGGACTCAAAGCTTTGATGCCATTTTGCTGCTGCAAAACAAACTCAACCCTCTCCTTCAGCAGCTGAGCGTTCTGAGCAAAGCATCAAGTCAAAAAG
Source organism: Perdix hodgsoniae (assembly GCA_035772895.1). Classification (NCBI taxonomy): domain Eukaryota; kingdom Metazoa; phylum Chordata; class Aves; order Galliformes; family Phasianidae; genus Perdix; species Perdix hodgsoniae. Next base: position 5,099,160 of record JAPSGF010000022.1, read on the forward strand.
CACTTGATGATATTCCCATCCATCATTTTCTGTGCCTTTTTTATTTATTTTCCCCAAACTGGGGAATATTGATTACCCAGTCTAGAGACTTGCATAGATCAATAGCTGTTTTCAGAAGAATATTGTGCGAAGCTAAAGAAGTTTGTTTATTTCATAATGGGGAAGAAATTGAGTGTCAGTCAGACCTTTGGATTTTCCTGTCAAGTCATTGCAATGCTCGGTGCTGAAGTTAAAAAACAAGTCTAAAAAGTGAGACAGTAGAAATGGCCAAAAGGGCAGGAAATGGTGTTTTGCTTTCGGGGAAAGGAGCCAGCAAGGAAAGAGGAATGGAAGCAACATGGAGATGGGGCTCACCCAGAGATCCACCCTAACGATTTGCCATCCACTTTTGCTTTTTCTGCCACATCTTTTTCCTTTCCTATAGCACAGCCCTTGGTTTCACACAGCTGAGCAGTTTGTGGTTTCACTTGGAGCAGAGAGGAAGAGATAATCCTTTCACACACATATGTACACTGGTTAATTAGATGCCACCAATGTGCTGCTGCAGGACAAGCAAAAACCAGCAGAACTTGAGGGTGAAGTTGTCACATCTACCTAATTTGTGTGGAGAATCAATGCTTTAAAACCACCTCTTGGTTTCACATAGCCTGGAGCAGTCCCAGCAGACAAGAAGTCTGTGCCTTACCAGGAATCTCAGAAGGAAAGCATTGCCATGTCAGGATTTGCCGTTAGAGTGGCAGCAGTCCTTGAGCTTCCATTCTCTTCTCTTGGATATGGTAAAGCTACCAAGGGAAAATACCTATAAAACCCACATCTGGAATTTGATACAATGGAACTAAAGCCTTCACCTAGCGCGGGTGCTCGCAGGAAATTCTGCTTCAGCAAATAAATACTTTGGACATCCCTCTGTACAGCTGCTTCTTTAATTTACATCTCCTGTCCAGACCCGACTTTATTTAGCATCGTGCCATATTGGTACTGCATTTCTATTACTCTTAAACTGCATGCCCCTGTATGTGGCACAGCCTGTGCAACTGCTCTGTACCGCGCTCCAATTAAACCGCATACCGAGAACATGTTGACATTGTTAAGGTTAATGACCTAATGATGAGCACCAGGAAACAGGTTTGCAATAAAATGCTCTGTACTGATTGCTTCCATGATGAATGCGAACAATATGTTGGACTGGGAACAATATGTTAAACAATATGTTGTGGTTTATCAATGTCACGGAGCAGAGCTGCGGCAGTGGCTGCTGTCTGGGGATGCTCAGGAGGGTCACTTTGAGATGAACATGAGAACAGCCCATTGGGAAAGGAGGAGAGCTTGATCCTCCCCAGCTCTGGGTTTTCAGACCCAGCATGGGAACACAGCTTGCTTACACCTCCCACCAGAAATGAGCCACCTTCTAAAAGGCAAATTTAAAATAATACACAGACTGCAGCTTAATGCAAGGCAGATTTGTTGCTCCTGAGAAAAAGGCACAATGAAGCAGACATTAATACAAAAGAGTGGCTCAGCTCTTATGTGAATAGATATAAATATTTCAAGAGCTGAAAAGCAGACTTTCTAAAAAAGTATCCTCCTTCTCCATGGAAAAGTTTAATTTCTTTTGGGGTGGAAAAAAAAAGGAAAAAAAAAAAAAGAAGAGGTGTTTAATCCTCAAAACTCTTGTTTGGAGATGTTTTTGCAGGAGCTTGGTGCAGGTGGTGCAGAACCTCAAAGGGCTGCTCTCTGTGTCTTCAGAGCATAATCCCAGTGAGGCTGCTGCTGTCACGTTCCCCAGTTGCCTGTCCAACACCACCAAACCCTGGAGGAGCAGCACCCACAGGATTCAGCTTCTACACAAAACACGAACTCCCAGAAGCCAAGTTAATTAGCACCGAATTAGCATCAAGCAACACAGAAAGCAGGGCACATGCTGAGCTGTGTGACTCCCCAGCAGCAGCCAGCTCTGCTTCCCTCTGGGTTCAGCAGAGCCACCAGGGAAGCGATGCCCACAGGAACGGGCTTGGGAGAGCCGTCAACTGGGAAAAGGTGCAAATCTTCTGGGCAGGAAACATGAACACGAGACCTTCAGAAACAGAGAAATGCTAGACATGAGGAAACCATGCCCATCTGAACAACAGTAGAAGAAAGATGCCACTTCACTACTGTGCATGTGAAAGTATTCAAAAGAAGAGAAATAGTGATAGGCATATAATTAACTTCCCATTAGCTTGAAGCTATTCCCCAGTTTTAGGGCTTTAATAAGCAAAGGCCCCAACTAGGAACAGTCAGAGGAACAAGACATACTCACTAGGCAAATCCCATTTGTAGGGACAAGACAGGTGATAAAATATCCTTGGGCCTCCAATCCAATCCCATCCCATCCCATCCCAGCCCAGCCCAGCCCAGCCCAGCCCAGCCCAGCCCAGCCCAACCCAGCCACCAGTGTGTCCAAACTACTTATCAAGAGGTGTGACTCCAAAACTGCCATGGAGGGCCTGGCTTCACCTGCAAGCACCCATCCTGTGACCAAGGGGAGAACAGACTGAGAACAATCCCTAATTGGCCTATTCATCCTCAGAGTGGAAAACCCCACCGTCAAACCCCAAGGACCTCACAGGCTGTCCCTCCTGCTGTCCTAGTGCAGCTGCTGTGTTTTGGTCACCATGGGACACTGTCAGGATCCTATCACCTTGGCCACCTCCTGTTCCAGGCCCTGTGAATACAGAGACTCTATGTCCAGAACCTCAGTTGCTGAGTTGAAGCAGCCAGTGGCAGCTTGTCTCTGCGTGAGATATACCAAATATTTTTCTTGTAATGATGGGATGGGCCATCCACTCATGAAGATGAGGTGGCTGGTAGAAAGGAGCTATGACATCAAGCCCATACAGGTAGACCAGCCTGACAGTGATAAAGAGCCCATGGAGGTGGACCCATTTTTGGAGGACGACCTGATGGAAGTGGATCCACCTCCAATGAGGCAGACCAGTCACCACTCCATCGCTGTCAGACTGACCATGAAGAGATATTGCACACAAACATCACAGGGGCACCAGAATCCACCCAGATCCCTCCAAACAGATGCCTTTAGGCCAGTGCTGGTCCTCTCATCTTTTAAGTTTACTGTGCTATTTTTTAGCCAGGAGGGCCCCAACTCAGGGCTATCCTCACATGGAGCCTCCATTTCCCAGATATTTACAAAGGCCACATGCAGGCTCTTATTCATCGCTGGTGAAAATGCATAGCTACTGGTGGTGAGTATGTTGAAAAATAGTGTTTTGTAGCTGAGTATTTGCTCTATGAAACTGTTATTGTGCTCTTTGTGTCTGTTGTACTTTCCATGGAAATAAATAGGAAGCATTGCTTTTGGAGCAACCTACATGTTTTGAATGAGCTCCAACACAATTCCTCTTCACTCAGCGCAGCCCAGGCAAACCAAAAAGTTGGATACCCATGCCTTAATTGACATAAAGATGTAATATTAGGTAATATGAGTACCTCTCCTTCCCCACAGACCTTCTTTGTGTCAAGGGAGTGGGTGACCTTATTTGCAGCTCCTGTATTCCTAACAAAGAAGAAATATTTAGTGTTGAACTGGGAGTCAAGAGCCCGTTTTTCTGCCCCTAGGTTGGAGTTAAGAAGAAATCATTTAGCTCAGTGATCCAGGAAAATGAATGCTTTACATTTTGGTATGGATAAACTGGATATCTATCTCAAATGTTTACCTCATAGATTTCTGGCTCTTCGGCCACTTAGAAGCTTTGAAAACACTATCCTGCATGTACCAGAGTGAGATGGATTTTAGCCTTCCTATGAAAAGTCCCCCATTAGCACCTTTAATTTTGGTCTCTAGAAGTCAAGCTATTCCAGAACCCTGGCTCCAGTGGTAGGTGCAGAAGGACTGATGCACCTCTGTGCTATTTGAGAATTCTGGGCTGACATGATGCGTGTTGGTGTGATCAGAATCATCTCTGACTCACAATGGAAAGAAAAAATTGTATTCTATATGGAGAAAATGTACTCTTTGTCAATACCAATCAAGTTTTAGAGCAAATAATTTAATTACAAATGAAAGAAAACAACAAAATCCAAGCAAAGCTAGTTCTTTCCCAGGTGCTTGAGCATGTCAATTTGTTCCTAATTCATTTTGACTGGAGATATATCCTATATGATCTCTAAAAGTCATTCAAGTATTTGTAATGATGTTAGCTGCAGCAAAGGCTTGGAAAGACTCTGGCTTTATGGAATGAATTTCAAAACCATCTGCATGGATTTAGCTGTGTGATTGCTATTGAAAACCAGTAGGCTCCATGGGGGCTAAAAGTGCCTTGAAAAGTGACCTCTGTCAGTTTGAAGCTGTCTGTGTCATCACAATGGAAAGTTACAGTGCTTCTAGGCTAACACTAAAACCTTCTGATGAAAATAAATAGGCTTGCAAAACACCGAGCCCCAAATCACCTTGCTTCTACTGCTTTGGAAATACAAAGCAGCTAATCAAAGCCCACGTTCCATGGAATTCCTGAAAAAATTGCCTCTGTGTTGAAATCCCTTTGCTCAAGAAGGTCTGGGGTTTTCGTCTTTTGGTGGTCTTTTGATTTCCAGTTATCTCGGCCGTTCTGAGGGTTCAACATACTGTCACAGCAATGTGGGGCCACCTCATCTTGGCCACTTATTCTGGAAGAACCTGGGGATGCTGGTACCCCTAATCCAGGCAAACCCTGAGGGCGGTGGAATTAGGTGGGACAGAGCTGAACTCCAATTGCTAGGGTTGTTTAATCTACAAGTGAAAAATGAAATCACTGGGTCTTTCATGGGGTCGTTCCCCCAAGCACCCTAATACAAAGAGGGAGCCCCCGAGCTTCCTCTGCACCAGCACAACTCATCGTTTCTATCTTTTCACCTGATAGATGTCAGGTGGAATTGGGCCCTGTGAAGGACTGGGATCCTTATGTGAAAGCCACCAGTTAGCACTTTGATGTCTGCTTATCTACAGCTCTGCACTTTGGGAGGAAAGGGAATCGCACCCATTCCAGAGTGCTTAGGTATTTGCCTTGCTAATGAAGACAGTGCATACTCACTTTTGATCTGCTGAGAAATGGAAAGTGAAAAATTAAAGCTGATTTCTCCCACTAATATTGTCACAGAACATCACCATGCTGTCTCCTGGCTGTGATTTATATGCGTGCTGCTGCACGTGGGAGCTGGTGCCACTGAAAAACATCAGGCTGGTGGGCCCCAGTGGATGCCTGCTTGTTAATTCCTGACGTCTGGTGCAGAAACTCAACCAGTCTACAGTCCTCCATACCTCCATACTGGTCTGAAAATGGATTCCACCCAAAGACCTTCCCTAGGAAAACCTGGCATCAAAGCAGCCCTTCAGCCAGGAAATCCTTCCCTTTTACCCGCTGTTGGTTTGGGTCTGTGAGGTAGCAGCACAGTTTGTGAAGGAGTTTTTTTGCTTCCTCAGATATAAGGTGACCTGAGTACAGCACTAGTGGCTGTGAGCTCCCATTGCTCAGCCTGAGGATAGGGATTCATTCAAGGGTACGTCCTGAGCTGCTTCTGCCAGCACAGAGCAGCTTCTGGATACAGGGGAGCCTCAGAACAAATCCACCTCCCTTTAATGCAGCAAATATCTCCTTCCTCTCACCCAGAGTTCAGAATCATGCCATAGCAATATAAATTGCTGTTGTTACCCAGAACAAAAGAGGCCAAAACCTTCCTGCCGAGATTCCTTGCAAAGGTGAAGAGAGGCAGACTTTGACCAGAGCAGCTCTGGGTCTGATATAAAACAAGACAGTGGAAAAACATCAATGGCAGTACGAACAGAATGTACATAGGGCTCCTTGATCTGTATGAACAAAGAGAAAACTAGGATGAAAGGGGCTAAAGCAGAATAGGGACTCAGTGTTTAGAGATACCTCTTTGTGTCACCAAAATGTCACTAAAGGACAAACAGGGCCATAGCTGCAGGATGGTAAAAACAGGGGCATTTTGGGCGTTTGTAGCATCTTTATACAGACCCTCCCCATGGGAGACACACTCCATATGGACAAGAGATGAGCTGTGTGAGCCCCTGCCCCATGTCCCAGTGTGCACACAACACTGGTCCACTCCTACTGAGCTCCTTTTTATTGAACAGGTCTGTACGGTGTGAAGGTCACTGCCTCACTTCACACGTCTCGTCTCGGCGGTACTGTATTTCCACATTTAACCACTTCGGTTTGTCAATATTAACATCTGCTACTATTTAACACCTGCCACTGCTCTAACGCACGTGGATTTTCGCACCCAACCCAGCTTTGTGGGGATGGGTGGAGGCTCTAATTGTGCCCACAGGGCTCCCTAGTGCTGGTGGAAGGAGGGAGGACACCCTGAGCTGCAGCTTTGCTCTGCCAGGCTGGGCAAGGATCGGTACCACGAGCTGCTGGATGCTCCCAGGAGCTGTGAGCAGCAGTCTTAGCTGTGTTCCTGCCATTTATCCCTCAGATCAATTGTTTTCACTGCAGTGGGGGGAGGAAAAAAAAAAACAAAACAACAGCTCCAAGCTGTGAACTTTCTGTCATGATTTCCCGTCGCCAGAGCTTGGCCTCCCTGGGGTCCTTGTTATTATGAAAAAACAACAGTACATGAATGTTAGTCGCTCCAAATATTTGTGCGGCTCACGATCCAGTGCTCATTCACCGAATGCTTTAACAAACATGAAATTTGGCCGTGACAGCTGAGTCACAGCAAGGACTGGCCTGATGATGTAAATCCCACGGCACAGAGTGCTCCCAGAGCTGAATGCTGCTGTGCGTGGGGGTTCCTGCATTGAGTTTTTAATGTCACTCCACCATGCTGATCACCAGTTCTGCACCAGTCCTGCTCTCCAGCATTTCCTGTTGCCCAGCAGCAGCCTTCCATGCTCCCCTGCACAAGGGGCAGTGCCTCACACAGATGATGGTATGACAATGCTGCTGAAGCAGCAGGGAGCATCTCTGGGACCGGTGGCCAACCTCGAGTTCATCCAACACAGAACACATTGGTCTTTGGGGCTCAGTCTTATGCTGGCTACAAAACACAGCTCTTGATTGTCAGACAATAATTTCAAGTGTTACTCTGGCATTGCCTACGTGGCACAGTGAACACAAGGTGCAGGACAACCGGGAATGGCAGATAAAGTAGGAATTGATGCCAAAGCAAACCCAGATGTTGCAGTTTCATTCTCGCTGGCTTTCATTTCCACATGCCTTCACGTTTTCTGGTTGTCACTGCAAGCAGAAGGGAAAATATGAAATAGCAGCAGGCTGAGCTGTTCCTGGAGCAGCGCCTCGCTGTTCTGCATGCTGAGGGGTCCAAAACGCATGCAGATCCAAGGAAGGCACAGTTGAACTGAAATCAGCTTCCACGGGGTCTCTGGGACTCATCCGCTGCTGCACATCACTGCCTGCAGTTATGACAGTGGCATCTTCTCTGCCATCTCACAGCCATATAAATTGGAACAAAGAAAAAGAAGAAGATGCAGCTGTTTACTGAGCACCTCTGTGACCATTGGAATGAATTCAAACTTTCTGCTGCTAGGTTTCTTCTGCTGATCAGGGATCTTCATTTTTACGTTTCCTTGAACTTCACAGGATTTCATTTTTCCCACAAGTGATGTGTCTCATGAAACCAGCTTCCAACTGGGACATCATTACAAAGTCTCAAAACATTGCTTTTGTAGAAAAATCCCAACAGAAAAGAATCTGTATACTTTTATTTAGTTGATAGTGCAGACAATTACTTGCAGATACTCCAAACCATGGCAATCAGCCAAGCTCCGTGTCTTTAAAAGAGGTATCAAGTATCGTCGTTTTCCACCTCCAAACATCCTCATTCCCTCTGGCTAGACAAGTATAATTACTGCTGATTTGCTTTACCTGTGCAGGCAAAATTCCATCAGTTCCTTATCATTTCAAATAGCTGTCTGGAAATTCCATTGTTTGCTTGATATCCGTTTATTTGTTTAAAACAAGCTTTATGTCTATTCAACAGCGTCTGCTTTGTGAGAGTTTTACAGACTACTAATTCCATGCAGACAATCTCCACTATAAATAGGAATGACTGGTCACCAGGTGAAGCCAATATGGTGTTTCTGGTTCTTCTCATCTCCTAAAAAGGATGGGAAAGAGACAGAAGATAGAATGAAAAAGGACCTCCTCAGTTAATAAATGGAAGGATGATGGCAAATCTCCATCTCTGCACAGTGGTGGAGGCTGCAGGACAGCTACAGCTAAGAGAGGTGACGTGGGTGGGAGCTCAGGCAGCTGATCTCGATGGAAGCAGAAATTTCAGCAGTTCTAAATGGTTTCTACTTCTCTATTTCCAATCCTAAATGGCTTCTACTTCTCTGTTTCCTCCAGTGCCTCTTATTAAATCAGAGCTTTTCATATACAACATTCCATACAGCCTTCTGCAGGAGCACCATGATCCTCTCATAGATGACTTTGTCATATGCTTTCTTTTCTTCTTCACTATGGGGATGGAAGATACTGGGAGATATCAACTACAGCATAAGCCAGGGCAAGCATTGTGTAACACTGTCATCAGGAAATAACAAGTTCACACATCCAGCTCCCATAGCCTCAGGGGAACAAGCTATACATTGATTCAGAAACACAAATCTAAATGGTTGAAGTGTAAAATATTGGAGAAAAAAGCTCTATTACAGAGTGTAATGAGAAACAGAATAGAAATTGCCAAAGACCAGAGAAGATTCTCAGTGAGCTAGTTGTAGGATGCTGGGAGTGATGGTTACAGCCCTGAGAAACTGGTGGTGTAATAGGAAGGTTTTCAGCAAATGACTGAATAATATAAAGACTGAAAGATTAAAAGCTGTTGGTACAGAGCAGTTCAACACGGGAAGAACAGAAGGGGAATAAGAAAGACCATTTTGATAGTTCTCATGCAGATTATCACAAGACTGGAAATAAAATCATAGTGTCTTCTTTCCTCACACCTTGCCATGTCCTTCTGTCCTGGTTGGTAAAAGCAAAATAAACATTTGGAAGACATTCTCCAGAAAGTGAAAACTATATACTATAGGACACAAAAAGGGTGATACACTGATCTACCTCTGTGTGGATCTATGTTGGGCTTCACAGTTTCTCCTTCCAGATACCCAAAATCAGGCTGGAAGGGCTCTGAGCACCTGATGGAGCTGTGGGTGTCCCTGTCCATTGCTGGGAGTGGGACCTTTATGGTTCCCTTCCAACTCAAAGGATTCTATGATGGTCTCCCATTGCCCAGAGGTCGGTGTGTACTCAGTGGCCCCTGACTACTGAATATCTGCAGGTGTAAGGGCAGCAACAGATTTTAACAGCTCCCTCTCCCTCACCCACCAGAAACAAGAAGCAATGAGGAAATGAATTCACGTAAGCATTCAGGCCTGCAAATTGCCTCAGTTGGGTTTTGCCTTAGAAGCAGACTCAATCCCTCGCAGCATTATCCGGTTTCAGGCCACTGGGTAATCTGTCTCACAATCAAACATCTCATCTCTGTCTGATACAGTTTTCTTCTGGCATTATTCGCAAACCAGAGATAGCACCTCAATACAGATGTTGTCAGGATGAATTATTAAAAGAGGAAAGATCTTCAGAAAGAGATACTAGAGCTGATGTTGAACTTGTCCTGACAGCAGCCCCAGCACTTTCCGACTGTCTTCAGAAAACTGGAGATGAGAAAGGGTGAGATCTGCCACTGTGTGGGCTGATGGCATTGATGGCATGGCCAACAACACTCCTGGGCTGAGGGCTTCTCCTGATCAGTGACGTGCTCTGGCCTTACCATGCTCTGAAGGAAACACTCCCCACGAGGCAGGAACACACACACAATAGATTTCCTAACCGTGACAAATCCCAGCCCTACTGGAAGTCTAATGAGGGAAAGCCTCCCCACATACTGTCACTGCAGCTCTCTGACACCTTTGTGGGAGGTGGAAGCAGCCACGGGCCACACATTCCTTACTGTGAGTAATATTTGCAGGACACAGCAGTGCTCTTTGAGTCCCCATTTCAGATAATTGCCCTCTGTTTACTGCTGAAACATTCCCAGCAGACATTGATTTTCAATGCTGCACTAATCATTCCTATTACTCCCCAAACACCATAGACTCACAGCAGACTTTAAAAAGAGTTTTGCTAAAAGCAGCAGAGCTCTCCCTAATACTACTGGCAGAAACCTTTGCTGCTTGACCATCTCCAGCAGAATTCCAAGCAGGAAGGTGACTAAGAATGTGTAGTGCTGATGGATACAAGACACACAGCAAAAAGTAAGTGGGGGTCTCCTGAGCAGGACTTGGAAACAAGGAAATAAGTTTTCATCATTTGTTCTTTTTTGTAAAAGAGGACAAGAGAAGATGTGGAATGACTACAGGATGACTTCTTCCCCAGTACTAGATGCATTGTTCTGATAGTGGTGATCTGAGAGACGGGAGTACCTCAGGGAAAGATAAGTGGGAATTTCATTGGAGGAGAATTTCTCAGCTTTCCACTCCATGGGATTCTCCTCCTCACTGTTTACTTCACCCATACTTCAAAGAAAGAGACAAACATGTCAGTCTCAAATAGGTATGTTGATATCTTAACCTGAACTTTTCAAAATCATAGGATCATAGAATCACAGAAGGGCCTGGGTTGCAAAGGCCCACAGTGCTCACCCAGTTCCAACCCCCTTCTATCTGCAGGGTCACCGACCAGCAGCCCAGGCTGCCCAGAGCCACATCCAGCCTGGCCTTGAATGCCTGCAGGGATGGGGCATCCACAGCCTCCTTAGGCAGCCTGTGCCAGTGCCTCACCGCCCTCTGGCTGAAAAACTTCCTCCTAATATCTAACCTAACCAGCCCCCATCTTAGTTTAAAACCATGCCCAGTGATTTTAAATAAGAGATGAATTCCAGAGGCTAAAGAAAAGTGTCTTTAAAGGATGCTCAGTGTGGTCACTTAAAATCAAATCACAGTACACCTGATCAGTCACAGGTAAAGATAAAGCCCTCTTTTCCTTCAATGAATATCCACACTGTATGAGATAATACTTCACCTATTGTACAGAAGCACACACAGAAAAACATACATTCATCAAAACGTGTAATGAGCAGAATTTGCATGGGTTTTGCCAAAAGCGTGTAATGAATTAGTAATCCCCAGGAGAAATTAGAACACTCACATTCCACGAGAGATGAAAGAATGGCTGAAAGTTGTGGCAAAATGCTTTCGTACTTCAAAATGCTCTGCAGAAGCAAAAAAAAAAAAAAAAAAAAAAAAAAAAAAA